>LJPH01000512.1:0-24768 GCA_001430925.1 Byssoonygena ceratinophila
TTTGACAGAAACTGAAAATTACAGAAAAAACAGAATCAGAATACAGTTTAATATTTCATAACAGTAACACAAAAAAAGAAAAAAAGAAAGATGAGAACTGATCTTGAAGAAAAAATATTAGATTTTTATAAAGAACTAGCAGTGAAGACAAAAAATCAGAAATTAAAAAAATATGAGAATATTATGCACAACAGCAGAAGCAAATAAGATTCAAAAAGTAAATAAATGATATATTATTAATTCTTACTGCTCAGAGAATCTACAGTTTATATAAGAAATCATTCTGCCAATCTTCATCATCAAGCTCTAGTTTTGGTGTGGTAAGTATAGGATTCTGCCAGGCCAGACCACCAAGTTAGATATTTTGATGGGGTAAAACACAGATCAATCACAGCATGAATAAAAACATGCCAAGAGTACACGAACTCTAAGTTAGAAAATGTACATAATTGAAATCGAGTTGATTCATGGAAGCAAATCTGGAGGGGAATAAATAACCCGGGCCGGGTAGTGCGAGTAGGTTCAAAGGTGAAAGAATTCTACACGGCGAGTTCGTCCTTTGTAGACACCAAACTACAAGACTACAGGATTACACTACTCTCCTCGAGTGCTATGGCCATGTTGTGATTGTGGGTATGGTTGCCTATGCCGAATGCAGCCTGTCTGACTCTGGATTCGATTCGTGTAAGACAGCGAATTGAAGAACTTTTAGAATCGGTCTGGACATGGGATAGATATCTATTTCACTATGCTAGATCCTGTCGAATTGAACGCGTATCCGTCATGCTACGACTGCATATCATGGTCTGCTGACGGAGAACTCGCCATTTCTGGGGGAGAAAATGTCTTCATTTTGGTGAGATGCGATATCCTTTATAACATATAACGTATTCCGCTAACTCTCCACGTAGACTCCCAAAGCCCCGAGCTTGAGAAGCGACGAGAAGAATACGCGTTCTCACATCAATTCACAATGGGACGTGGCGAAAATTCGCACCAACGTGTTCACCCAGGAAGAATGGCCCGTTATACTCCCACGGCCTGGACGTTTGTTTTCGGTTGGCGAGGAGCAATCCCTCAGTCATGTTACCGCGGCAGCTTGGTCCGAACCAGGCCTCGCAACGTACAGGCGTTGCATGCTCGGTGTTTTGACGAGTAACCTGCTCTTGTCCCTGTGGGAAGCCACAGATGGGGCGGGGAAGTGGGAGAGGATCGGGATTGTGAACCTGCAGCTGGAACAGTACTTTAGGGCCCTTGTTGGGGAAGATGAGGCCGATCTACTGAGGAAGAAGCAGAGAATTCGATCGTTTGCATGGACCGCGCCCTGTATCCAATACGAGGAACAGGGAGAAGGTGAGTCGGAAGTCACAAACGGACCAAGAAGATGGGGCGTCCACCTGCTCGCTGTCGCGAATGAAGTGGGTGACATTGTTCTACTCAGAGTTCATATCAATAGGAGGAATACCAATTCCTGGGTTGAGGCGCTCTCGCACTATTCACTCACGCCAAGGACAAGTCCGTTTCCGAGACTTGATCCCAAGTCGCTATTTGCAAGGTCGTTGGAAGGAAAAAATGTTGTCAAATACATGGCCTGTAAGCCCTGGGATACAGTCTCCTCATCAATGCCACAAGGGCCTCTATCCCTCGATTCTGCATTGGGGTTGATCTACGGACCCGAGTGTAGATTGCTGCAACTGCGAGCCAATTTCGTGTATGATGATGACAATGGGTGGGACACATCGGACATTCAAATGAAGGAAGTCGACGTTCAAGCAGAGTCATCGGACTTAAATAGCATAGAGCTTACGGGTCCTCTATCATGGATCTATGAGGTCTCAAATGCATGTTTTGATTCACGTTGCTCCTATTTCACCTTGGGCTGACTCGTTTCCAGGATCGGCGTATAACCAAAGGGCTAGCTGCTGGAACCTTTGGCGGTGTTCTTACACTCACATTCGAAGGCCCAGTTGGGTATACAATACCCGACAACGGACGTCTAAAGTGTTTAGTGTCTCGACGGCATACTGGTGCCGATATTCCCCACGCCACTTCTCCAGGCGATTTATCACCCGTAACTGGTATATCAGACTCTCCGGGTCCACCTGGATTAATAACAGTTCTAACTTTTTTATAAGGAGTTATTGCGACGTACGATGCCGTTTCAAAATCTGCCCTTGTTAGTAGTGCGGGTCTATTGAATTCGACCGACTGCTACCGGCTTCCTTCCAAAGGTCAGGAAGGCGGAACAGAACCAGATGATGGTGTGGCCCATTCCTGCAAGCCTGAATGGCGAAGGCAAATTGAGAATTTCCGCAGCCGATTCGACTTGGATAACGATTTGGGCGGGATGGCAGCAACAAGAATATGGGGATTGGCCGGCCATCGTGGATGGACGGCAGCCTGCTTTACCATCCACCCTGCTGATATGGTGGAACATCTGACTCCTTCACAAGAACGACTAAGGATAGTGTTTTCCCCTTCTAGTGAAGGAACGGGCGATGAGGCGGAACCCGGAATGCCTTGGAATCTTCAGGTCTTGGATCAACACGAGATCAAGAGCGCAAGACGGAAAGTGCTGAGGTATATACTTGACGACAGACATAGGCTTTTGCCAAATGACGGCTGGCTAAGAAGGCTGGTATATGCCGCTTCATGTTGCGTGATAGTACAACCCCAAGACGACCCAGAACTGTTAGATCGCGCGAGATCGGCTTTGATATGGCTCCAGGAATGTACGCGCCTTGATCTTAGCGCTGAGATATTGCGTTTAGATGAAGTTGGATCACACGACGGCGAGGGTACCTGCTCTCGATCTATTGCTGCTAGACCTGCAGAAACGATGGCTGGCCCTGCCAGTGAGGTTTTTGAGAAGTGCGAAATATGCGGCGCCGGGATAGAATGGTACTCTGCTACGGAATCCCAATGTTCCGAAGGTCACCTTTTCGGTATGCTAGTTCGTTTTGCTTTGTTCCACAGCACAGAGATGATTTTCCCAGTCGTTTATCTCAACCACTGACTGACTCTATCACAGTCCGCTGTGGCGTGTCATTTTTATCGATTCAGGACCCATTTGTTTCTAGTCGTTGCCGCCGATGCGGGAGAGAGTACCTGGATCACAAAGGCATGGTTGAGAAGGGCGTACTGTCAGAAGAAGACGGGCAAACTGGGCTCTTGACACGGCTGTTGGACACCTTTGATACCTGCGTTTATTGCCCTGGAAAACTTCGCAGATGAGTTAGCATGCGATTTAATGCAGAGCCAGTTAATGCTACAATTTAATAGATATCAAAACGTGTCTCCGAGCTCTCAGCCTCCTCCCCGGCCCGAGGTCGGCATGGAACTCTGTGGGGCCGTTTTTTAGTAAATCCGAACCGTAGGATTATCGTTTAACCGACTGCTGCATCTTAGTCATGCTTCGGCTGTCGGAAGGCAGTTGTTCCGGGACGAGCCGAGGTTCGAGCGGGAGGCCGAAGTCAAGCGAGTTTCTTTTTTCATCGCGAATCCTCCGATCACAGGCCAAACCGCGCGACGACCAAGGGAATCAGCAGGTCGCATCGTGGAATCGGAAGCCAAGCAAGCAACAAAGAGGTAGGTGCGCACTCACTCTCATGATAAGTTCGTCGTTAACGTGCTTAGATTTAAAACAACAAGACCTGCTCGTGCTTCTAGTTCCTCCCCTCCGTCCGTGCTCATCCTTCCGCCCGCGCAGCCCTTCCAGCTTGCGTCTTCCAAATCTGTCCGGAGAGCTCTCTTTCCCTCGTTGATTTATCGGCTCTTATATCTGCAGATAACAATGGCAGAGGGTACAACTTCACCATCTGTGCCGGCCCCAACTCCTGTGCCGAGTGCAATCAAGCAAGAAGCACAGGCCGGCGCCAACGCCACCCTTGCGCAGGTGCGATCTTTTGTTGCGGGCGGTGTTGGTGGAATATGCGCCGTTGTCGTTGGCCATCCTTTCGATCTCGTCAAAGTCCGATTACAAACTGCTGAAAGAGGAGTATATTCAGGCGCAATTGATGTCGTGAAGAAGACCATTGCTCGAGAAGGCCTGATAAGGGTAAGTGTCTTGATTCATTTCCGGTTTTCTCTAGAGCTATCTCTAATTGATGTGTTGTATTCTAGGGTCTATATGCCGGTGTATCGGCACCCTTGGTCGGAGTAACGCCGATGTGTATGTATCACCATCCCCTGTGATTGTCTGCCATGAATCGCTAACACGAGTGTGCCAGTCGCTGTGAGCTTTTGGGTAAGTTCAGACCGGAGGTCAATCTATTGTACGGGTTTCTAACATTGTGTATTCAGGGTTATGATCTAGGCAAAACGCTCGTTCACAAATTCTCCACCGTTCCCGAAATTAACGGCACCCCTCAGTTCTCCATCGCCCAGATCTCTGCTGCCGGGTTCTTCTCCGCTATTCCCATGACTCTAATTACGGCACCCTTTGAGCGCGTTAAGGTTCTGCTCCAAATCCAGGGACAGAATCCTCCACCCCCTGGCCAAAAGCCAAAATATTCCGGCGGTGTCGATGTTGTTAAACAATTATACAAAGAAGGCGGCATCCGCAGTGTCTTCCGAGGAAGTGCAATGACCCTGGCCCGCGATGGACCCGGTTCCGCTGCATACTTCGCGGCGTACGAATATATTAAGAGAAGCTTGACACCAAAGGACGAAAACGGGAACGTTACCGGAGAACTCCCCCTTATGGCTATTCTGACCGCTGGCGGTGCCGCTGGTGTTGCCATGTGGATCCCCGTCTTCCCCGTCGACACCATCAAGTCTCGCTTGCAGAGTGCTGAAGGCCGTCCCACAATCGGAGGCACCATCCGAGGCGTGTACGCCAGTGGAGGTGTGAGAGCTTTCTTCCCCGGGTTCGGTCCGGCGTTGGCGCGGGCAGTGCCCGCCAATGCTGCTACTTTGTATGTGAAATCCCCTTGAAACGGCAATGGTTGAGTTGGTTGGCTAATACAGATCTCACATTACAGCTTGGGAGTTGAACTCGCCCATAGAGCCATGACGAAACTATTTGAGTAGTTACTTTCAAGACGAAGAGTTCGCAGATACCGTTGATAAAACGAGCTTCTACTCCTCCCACTTGGACATTCGTTTTGTTCAATACCCATAGACGTGATAAACCGACGTTTCGCTTGGCTAGGCCAAGCTCTCTTCTTTAAAAGACATATTTGCATGTTTCATCCTTTGCTCTCCAAGCTCGTTAAATCTTTTATATTTGTGGGCTCTGCAGGTTTTGCATACTTTTCAGGTAGCGTAAATAGACTTTGCTTTTGTGTATTCAGCGCTTTTAATTCCTGACATTCGGTCCATTATCATTGCAACTGCCGCTATACGTTGAAGCCGCCAATGGGTTGACCTTTTATATATCTTTAAACAGAACATGAATTGTGATGTGCCTGAATGCCGAATGCTATAGTGCAAAGTAATATACTGGGTGTAGCTGCTAGAAAAGCTTTTATTCAAATTTATCTGCGATTGCTAGCAAGTAGCAAGAACATGGCCGGAGTGAAACCAATCTTCGACAATCCATCTTCCTGTATCTCTGTAGCTAATACTAGGCTTTCGCCAGTTTCTTTGCAGCCAAGGAAGGGAAATTAAAGGATAAAGATTGATCCTTCAGGAAGATATATATTTTAGCGGCCACTGCCATTGTAGAGAAGCCTGTTCGTGGTACCACTTCCGGGATTGCTGACCCGCCCTTGAGCCATCTGCACAAGGCGCGAGCAAACAGCAGAGGGAGCAATGCCCTCAGAGGCCATTATTGCAGCGGCAACACCTACAACATGGGGAGCAGCCATGGAAGTCCCAGACATCGACGAGGATCCCCCATTCGGCACAGTTGAGACAATGTTCGTACCAGGAGCATAGATTTCAACTGTATCATAATCAGCAGTGAGGTCAACATTGAGGGATGAAAGTGTGCAAAGAGTGGACGCACCTGTGGCCCCCCAGTTGGAAAAGGATGCCTTGGCGTCTCGTTCAGTTGAAGCAGCAACGGTGCATACGCCTGTTGCGGAAGCTGGTGATGTGTTTGCAGCGTCTCTCTTAAGCATGTTTTAGTCACCATGAAGCAACCTCGGACATGATACTACTCACGTTGTCATTCCCAGCAGCAACACCAACAAAAATGCCGGCATTTTGAGCACTGGTGGCTGCTTGGTTTACAGACGTCATGAGCCCTCCGCCAAGGGACATATTCATAACAGCTTTTCCAAGAGCGTTGTTTTGACGTGCATGGCTAACACACCAATTCATACCCTGGATAATGCCGCTCCATTGACCGGCGCCTTGGTCGTTGAGGACTTTCACAGCCACAATCGTCGCTCTTTTTGCGATCCCGTATGTTGCTCCCGCCACAGTCCCAGCAGTGTGGGTTCCATGACCATGGCCGTCAGTGTTAGATCCGCCAGCAGTATTGGTACCCCAAACAGCACGGCCACCAAAATCTGGATGCTGGACATCAATTCCAGTGTCGACGCCATAGAAAGTAATCCCAGCGCCAGCTGTGCTGTCATAAACGAATTCACTGCTTCCAGCCGCACGGTGAGATATTCTCCCGAGACCCCAAGACGGGGCATTAGGTTGAGTGGTTAGAGCGCTCAAATGGACACGGCGGTCAGGCTCGACGTAGTCGACCTATCCAGTCCTCGACGTTAGAACACCACTATCAACATGAGCATTCTATATTCGACTTACATCGTCGCTCTTCAGAATAGCATCAAGGGTGTCAGGATCAAACGATCCGCTATACCCGTGCCAGCCGTTGATCTTATAAACATGCTTCAAACCGCCAGTTGTGGTTGATCCCCGATCAGCAAGGTTCTGGTGATAAACATTGGTGGCCCAAGTGACATGAGAGTCAAAATCTAGGGACGAAAGGGCTTCTTTCATCACAATAATATATGAGTCGGGGATAATATCCTTCTTGTCAGCAAAGTTTAACAGCTTTGCAGCCTCAACAGCTGAAAGTGCTGCGAAAAGAAGCGTGAAAAAATTCAAGAAACCCATGGTGGAAGAGGGATGCAGTCTGACAGGCGGAGTGCTACTTGAACAATGCAAAGCAGTGAAAACGACCACAGACCAACGGGGACTCCAGTGGTTTTATAATTCATTCAGATTTCTGTTCACCGTGGCAGCGACGAAGAATGGGGTGCGGAGCTATCATCATTTCCTCCACATGACCCGAAAATGGGAGATTTACTCTCCGATAGGGATGCAACCATGGGGAACACGCTATATCTCAAGTGGTTTTCCGCATGATTGGAACATTTCCATGTGCTGTCCACTGCCGTCGACGGCCACAACGACACGGGCACAAACAGGCAGCATACTTGTCAACCATAAGGATCCTGGCTTCCCATGTACAGCAAAATTCACATAATGGCATAGATAAAGGGTGAGGCACGATAGTCAAGGTTTCGCCTTGCTAAATCCTTTGCTCCTAGACGCGTTGTCTTTGCGAGTATCTGCATTGGACGTCCACCGGAGCCATAATGCTGCTGGGACACAGTGAGCATTTTGTCAGGCCGAGGTTGACGTGTGATCATGAAAGAATATAATATGAAAAAAGCTCGAGGATATATTTTCGGACACATACAAATCAGAGCACGAGGCAGGTCTAGATTTCTGAAAAATTCGAAGCTCAGCGATAATGCGTCGGGAGATCTTAACCATGTGAACATCCCCAGTGGTGGCAACTTGGGCAACGCAAAGCAACACGAGCCCTTGGTGGACGGAGCAATATCTGAAGAAAATAACCAGTATGACCATATCAAGCGGGCTCAATTTCTCATCCAAGGAGCAGGGATAGCGCTGTGTTATATCGGATCGGCCTGGCTTCAACGCAACTTGCTGCAGAAATCGGGGAGCAGTATGTTCACCATGCACGGATATCAGAGAGTACCCCATCATTGGAACAATTCTTAGCTTCCAGCTGATATACATCCAGTGGTTGGACACTGGGCTTGTACTACCATGGCGGAAGGGCTGCAGATCAGATCAAGCATTTGAAACAATCACGAGCCGTACCTAGAACAGCATGCGGTGGCCACCAGTGCCCGAGGTCCCAAACAGGTGTAATGATATCCAGGGTCAATTCCTTCATGATCTCAAACTTCTTCTGGGTAGAGACACAATGGTCTTCAGAAGGTTCCGAACAACCTCTTGATTTTTTTTAGCGCGTGATTAAATTCAATCTGATAAACTAGTCAGTTAGTTAAGGCTTAACTCATCGCCAAGTGACTAGTTAGTTAGTTAGTTAGTTAGTTAAGTGGCATCAGGATTTGCTGTCTTGAACACCTGTTTGTGATGGTGCATTATCAGAAGGGAAATACATACAATTCTTCCACCTCAATGAGCCTCAAATGGGTGTTGGGCAGCAAAGACACTGGGGTGGACCTGTAGGGGCCATTCTAGGGGTTCAAGCTCATGTTTGGGGGTTGATTTAGGGGTGGGTATTTGCCAGCTACAGCTTGAAGCCACCAGACTTGGTGGATGGATTATTGAAGACTTGATGGACGCCGTTGACAGTTAAAGGTCTCTCTGTGATCAAATGCAGATATATGTTCAACTAGCACTTACCCGCATACTCAAGGACCGCCCTCAGCCGGCCATCCCGCGCAGGATCGCCTGTCCCCACCGTCAAACCTCCAAGACACCACATGCATTTGCCGTACTGTATGTCGCAGCCAGACATGTTACCTCCATTCCAACGCTCGCAAGCATCGTTGGCAGATGACAACACAGTCACTGCAATAGCGTCTGCGGCTTCATCTGCTTCATTGCCAGCGTACCCGCGCTGCAATTACTCGACACCGACCACTTCTCTAGGCCACCAACAGCCTCGCAATGCCAACCGCCAATAAATGGAGTCAATGCGCATCCCCAGCATACCACAGAGGACAGCATTGGCGTTTCAGTTCACAAACGAGATGGACAAACTGGAAACCCAGGGTGAATAGGGAGTTCTTCCCACTGTTTCTAATTATGGTACAGCCACAAGAGACGCGGACGGAACCAGGAACACTATTTGGCTTCTGGGTGCCACTGATGGGCGATTCCCCTGCCCGCATTGCCGGAAAACGTGTAAAGTATCTCAAATGTCATTTGCTGAGTCGTAGGTACCATTGTTGAAGTATGGTTTGAAAGCCTGGGAATCTAATGTTCTCTCTTTGCTGCTATAGACAACGACAATCGCCAGTACAAGTTTGCTCTCTGCAAAGTCCAATTTTTTCGCAGCGATGTTTGCAAACACCCTTTTCAGGAGTGCTCTCTGCTCAACAACATTAGCCACCAGCCGGATGTGCATCCAAAACACCTCACAAAAATAGTGTTGTTCTTCATGGCCAAATAGCAGGCTGTTTTCAGTGACACTGAAGGGCAGTGAATGGAGGTTGACCAGCAAAGAAGCACAGAGCGGGGCAGTTGAAGATACCACATGAAGATGGCATTCTCAGCAATGTCAGGGCTAGGGCACCTCAGGAGTAGATTGAGTTGTAAGCCTGTGGAGCTGGAGTGATATGTCTTTGCCTTTGGGCAGAAGCGGTCGTCCAAGAGTGTAAACAGTGGGAGCGTTGTGAACGGCCTAAGCCTGATCAGACTCACCGCCCCTTTCTACTCCTGGCCTAGGCTCCCTAGCTAGTTTCTATCTATAAGTATAAGAAGGATCCTGAGTGGAATCAACAGATCTTGATCCACCATCAACACTCAACTATCGCCCACAATCTTCAGCACCACTCTGTACAATTCTAGCAGATATTACTTTCGAACACCCAAGGCAGAAAAGCAAAGATGCCACAAGCCATCACCAGTGTTGACCTCAAAGAAAATGACGACGTCTGGAACAACTGGGACGATGACGACAACAAAACCATTTACGAGGAAAACTACTGGGAGCGTCGCATCTCAATCAAAAAACACACAGTGGTTAAAAGACATGTGAGCGAAAGCGAGCTTCTTCAGCGCGCTGATGGCACCATCATCCATCCTTACTGGGCCCAGGAACGACTTCGAAACGAAGCAGCCACTCTTGCTCTTATTTCTGAGAAGACAACCATCCCTGTGCCAAAGTGCAGGCTCTACATGAAGGATGGCGTGCTATATCTCGAAACGATCCGCATCACGAATGGCATCATCATGACAAACCTCGACAAGGATGTAAAACCAGCTGCAATCGCAGCAGTCGAAGTGCAAATCCAGGAGAATATCCTTCCACAACTCCGCTCGCTGCGGCGAAATTACATTGGCAGCATCGCGGACCTGCCAGTCTTCCCCCCGCAGCGTGTCTACCGTCTAGACCGACGATCGTGGGAGCGAATAACCTCTGATACCGATGAATTTGTGTTCTGCCATAATGACCTCTCGCCGCAAAATATTTTTGTCGACCCGCTTGACAATTTCCGCATCGTTGGCATAATTGACTGGGAATTCTCTGGATTTTTCCCTAGTTATTTCGAGTTACCGTTATGGAGATCAATTGACAGATTCGCCATTCCTGTTCACTATAAGGCTGCACAGGAGCGTGAACTTGCTTTCTTTGGGCTGAAAGCCGAGGATTTGGAAAATTGTAGCGCGAACGTGCCCACTTGAACTGGCGCAAACGTCCGAGGCATATTTGATAGGTTATGACTTATTACTGATCTGTTTCATCGAAATGTCATAGTAACTGTGTGTATTTGCGAGATGGTAAATACAAGGAAGCTATAAGGAAAACACAATAATCATAGCCTAAGAAATGATTCATCTCAACATGTTCCTTCTTAACCATCATGTAGCCATGCCTCAGTGATCTCGCTTTCATTATCCTTCTCTCCGCAGAAACTGCTCCTCAAAGTGTTAGAAAAGCCTATGTATAAAGAGGTGTTGGAAAGCTGCGGCCTTACCTTCATCGGTGCCACATAGGAGTATGCTTTCCGGCACCGAATCCGCAATTTGGATACGAACATGGTGTGAAGGGTTCCCCAAGACAACTTAGGCATTCGCTGCTTGAGGTGTCCGAATTCGGGGCGCGACAATGATAGCATAGAGAAACTGGCATTGTGATGAGGATAGTAGTGGGAGGTTAGACGTCAAAGGCTAGAAACAGAATGACTTATTTCAACGAATTGAAAGACTGTATTTTTGTGAGTTGAGCAATTGTAAAGAGGGGACTGAGTGGAGGAATCCAAAGTATTTATTACAAAGAGCAGGATTCCAATTTATCACCTCTACTCCATACTTGTCTGGTAGAGAGGAAGAAGCATCAACCAAAATGCGACAAGGCCCCTTTCGCCTTGAACTAACACCTCAATGTTCCCGGGTTACGTATTGCAGATTGTTAAGACATGAATGGTATGCGTCCGTTAGCGAGATTGCGATCAGGTTTGCAAAAATGATATGGCACAGAGTCCACAACAAGCTGATTCACTTTCAATGCCCCAATACACTCGTATCTCCGGCCTGAGCTGGGGAACCACAGGTATTCGGCTGTGACTTTTTGCGGATGTCATCACGAAGCCACCCATTTTCTGACATGCCGGCATTCCATCTCCCAGCCTCTCCCAACCTCACTGATCGTAGTTTCAGTAACGCAAAAAGGGCATGGCGGAAAGCCTCAATGGAATTCCTCAACATGTCGACAGTTGCCTTCAAGTGTAGAGACCAATCGTGCGGAAGCACGGTGGCGCGAAAAGAAGGCAACCGAAGGACGGTAAGGGCTTAAAGGAAGGATATGAATACGCCATAGATCCTAAACAGCGAGTGAACAAGCATCAGTTAGCGGCGTCTAGGATTTTCAGAAGAGAAGGATGGAGAGCTGGGAAAGGAGAACTCCAAACCATCCAAATCAAACCTGACAACGCAAGCAGCACACACTAGTTATCACATATTGTAATCCCGTACGGAGTACGGAGTATTGTGTAGTTTATTGGATTTGACGATGGACGGTGGAAAGTAGTTGCAATTAACTGGAACACCAGCAGCGAATCCGCAATAGGGCCTGATGGAAGCAACATTTCACATGATGACATAAGATTCTGTGGTCGTCCACATAATTTGACGTCATCAATTCTTTGTTCTTCAAGCCAGCCCGCAATGCTCATCTCAAGAAGCCACGCAAGTGCACCCTGCTGCTTTCGCACTCCGGTCCAAAATGGACTATGCAAAACATTTTATTCCGCTCGAGTCTGATCCCCGAATTTTCACTGAGCTAATGTATAATTTGGGGGTATCTCAACTGCTCGAATTCGTCGACGTTTTGTCACTTGAGGACAGAGCGATGTTAGACGCCATTCCTAAACCTGTTCTGGCCCTCATTCTCGTCCTTCCACCCTGCCCCACGTATGACAAACAAAAGGTTGAGGGTCAACCTCTTGCCGACCCAAATGAAGACGATGTGGTTTGGCTGAGACAAACAATCAACAATGCCTGTGGCCTTTATGCCATTCTCCATGCTGTTTGTAATATACACGGATTCCTTGGTAAGGCAAGTTTTCCCAACAATATTTCTCGCCTGCTAAACTACCTTTAGGTCCGGCATCCTGCCTCCACAAATTAACCGAACTCGGACCTACTGATCGAATCAAATATTTAGAAAGTTCAAAAAGGATAGAAGCTGCTTATGCTCAGGCGGCCCGATGTGGCTCTTCAGAAGTTCCCAATCCTGAGGATGAAGTGGATCATCACTACATATGCTTGATTAAGCATTCAGGCAGGCTATATGAGTTAGATGGTGATCTAGACGGGCCAGTCAATCGAGGTCCTTTGGAGGAAGATGAGGATATGCTGGAATCGGCTCTTACGGTCATAAAACAATACACAGAGAGCGAAAGAGACGGGGCTTTTGGTCTATTGGCTCTTGTCGTGAAAGGCTAAATTACGATAATGTTTGAAAACGTTTTACCTGGTGATAAATCGCCCGCTTCTTTACCATCGTCTGTCAAGATATTCCACTTGAGCTTACGGTGGTTAAGGAGCTCCTGAAGGCTGTATCCCCATGACGCTGCGATATGTAGTGGTGTCCAACCTTCATGATCTTGGGCATTAACATCAACACCCACCGTGAGCAAACTTTGGACGACACCACGGAAGCCATCATTTGCAAATTGGGAAGGAGAACCGGCAAGCACAAGGTGTAGGAGAGTAGAGTAGCCCTTTGCCGAGAAAGTTAATTGACAGGGATTAGCACCGTGTCTTAGAAGCGTTTGTACCGCACTAGGCCAGCCGAATTCAACGGCCCATGCCAAAGGAGTGCGGTAATGAGAGTCCGGCCGATCAATCAGAGTTTCCAGAGCGCCGTTTCGGTGCGCGGACTGCAAATAGTTCTCCAAGGTTTCATGAGTATTTATCTGTAAGAGAACTTCATGAAGAGGGGTAAAATCTCGGCTGCTCAAGTATTCATAGCTGGCTTCACTTAGAGTCAGTCCGAATAGAGCACTGATGTCAGCACAGTATCGACCAAAATCAATCGAACAACCATCGCTCATTGCTGTGGAAACCAGAGCAGAGTCCAACATGGTGTACATAGGATTACTGGAGAAGGTCAGCTATATAAGATCTTCTGATAGCCTTTGCATTTCAAGACTTACTTGCCAATATCATCAAGCCAGTTGACATTTACACCGAAATTAATCAGAAGCGAACAAAGCTGCATTGCCGTTATGGCACCTTTACCTCTCCAGCAATAGTAAGCCGCATACTATACTTTTCGATCAGTATTTGACTAGAATGCATGCAGACAATGTGATTCTCACGTATAGAAGCCCAAGGCCATATGGGTCAGTGTCATGAATGGAGGCCTCATGGTTCTCAAAAAGACGTATTGTTTGAGAAATATCCCCCTCATGGAGCGCGGAGAAAATCGCGGAATCATACGGCCTCTCGCAGCTGATGGTAGAATTTCGGTTGAATATGTTTTCGACAGAAATGCCAAAGGCGGAGGCTAATCGTTCGTTAGTGTTGGTTAACAGCGGCGATATCAGCGACAAACCTGATTCATACAATGCACACGGTGCTGAAAGACCTGTCCTTTGCATACGCCGAATACTTTCACCGAGTGGAAATACTCTGTAAGCGCGCGCCAGCTCCAGGATCCCAAGTTGCTGAAGGTGGTAAGCGGCCTGTTTCCGTTGTGATTTTCGAAGCTCCCTCGATGTGTAACTTCATTGTCAGCTATAGAAAAATCATTCAGACTTCCGGATGCCAATCTCACGTAGTTTCATGAATACTGCCTTGAGGCATGATGATCAAGTATCCACATCGATCATCAACCCTATCATTCTCCGCCCCATCTGCTCCAGTCAATAGATCAATCCATTGTTGGTAGTTGCGACCTGCTTCAACCCACTTAACCAAATTCATTTCCTTTTCCTCTTCTGTGTGGTCGTGGCCGAGGAAAGCACAAATACCACTTCTGAACTTCTGAATGCCACCGTCGCACCAGCTTTGCCCTGTATGATAGAAACCGTGAACCGCTATATCATACAAGGCGAGAGAATCGAATCTGTCCCGTATGGTTTCCACTTCTGTCTCTTCAGATCGCCTTGCCTTTCTCCAATATATAGACGAAAGTTGATGGAAACCGCGGTCGTCTGCATTTGGGAGACATCCCAAGCTGGAAAAGAACCCTCTAACATTTTTATGCCACTGTTGCAGATGTTTCCGACATGAGTTTGAGAGCTCAAGGTGGTTCAATGCAAGGAAGTTCCCAAGCCGTTTATTCCGCTTTGTATTGTTCTTTGAATTGACATTGACAATTTTGAAAAGGAGCGCAAGAGAACTCTTTTCACCTTGCGAAAGGGTCCCATAAGACTCCGTGATTAACTCATCAGACTGAAACAAATCAATCAACAGCCTGTTTGCTTGCTGTAAAACTAAAACTCACCATTTGATTATCTTCCAAAACAGCAGCAAGTGTCTTTAACACATTCTGTAGCTCCTCCATGGAGACAGAAAAACAGTAACAGTGGGATTGTGGTCATCTAAAGCGTGGCTAGATTGTAGGCCGTGAAAGAGGTGAACCAATATAACAGAGAATGCAGGCACCAATGTCTTTTGAAAAAAAGCTAAAGAGTGCTGAGACTCATATATATGTCATGTTGTCTTGATCCTTGCTCTTCAGTAACTACTTAGTTAGATTTTGGCAGCCATTGTTTTCTCCGTAAAAGCATGAGACCTGATTGACTGCATGATCTAAGATCTGATGCAGAGGCCCCTCATAGGAACAGAAATCCCACTGTTAGCACCATCCTCTCTATTTCACAATGTGTACTCTGTAGTTACTTCATATTCTGTATTTTATTTTTCCAACAGCAAAAATTTCAGACCAATTTTGGAGCAGGTCAGAATCCATGTAGGTATGTAGTTATGTACTCCGTACGGAGTACGGATAGAATTCAACAAGTTCTTCCAACCCCCTAAGCCAACATCAGCAATTCCCTTCTTGGCTGACTTAGGCCGTAATTTCTTAACAACTTTCACTCCTCCACGGAGTACTCCATAGTACGGAGTACAGGGGCGAGCAACCAAACACCCTATACATATAGACCCTAGAATCTTATAACAAGCAACCAAACAGGTCCTCAATTTTCATGCTTCTATAAAAGTATGGAGGAGAAAGAGTTGAAAACAATAAGTCAAGGGTCATTATGTATCATTACTCTGTATGTATGTCCACTCCCATTCTAGATTGCTATCGCCGTAAATAATGCCCCGATAAGCGTGAAAAAGTTGGATAGCCTGATCTTGACCGAGACAGCGTCCGCTGACTTCGTCGCTGAAGCGCCGCCGCTGACAGTCACCGTCACCGTCGACCCCGTGGGCTCGGTACCACTATCTCCCGTTGCCGTGGCCGTTGCCGGCGGTGCACCCAGCTCGCTCCCTGGAATGGCTGTGCCATCTCCTTTTGCCGTGAACTGAGTGGGTAGGAGTAGTGTGCTGAGATTTGGCTTAGAATCTGGAGAGGAAGAGTAGATGTTTCCTCTGGTGCCGGAAGAGAGGATGTAGTCGCCGAGGATAAGGTTGACGGTATCGTGGGACGGAGTGATATACTCGCCCGTGGTTATAGAGCCGTGTGAGGTATCCGGGAGGTAGTAATTCGTCGTGAAGCGATCCTACAGTTCATTCGTTATAAACATAACTTTTTGCGCAAGATAAAAGGGCAATAGGTAATTAGTTACCCAGCAAAATGAAATCTTCCTGCCTTTGAGCAGGAGACATTTCATTGCCGATCGACCTTTTTCTCTCATCACAAACGTTAGCTGGAGTCGAATCCCCAAGCGTATCTGTTGACAGTTGTTTCGGGGCACTTTGAACTCACAGCATAAACTCCCCTTCTCGTCGTCTCTCTGCCGCAAGCCACCCGCTGCTACAGTTCGAGACGCCAATTCCATGGCCGGTACAACGTCCCTCTTCAGCGAATGTCCCTCCACGCTGGCCACCAAGTCTTCATACAATCCCACCATCTCGTCCCCGACGCTCGGCAGTGAGGCGTCGCGGTCAGCACCGTCTGCGAAACATGGTTCGTACTCTGGCGCGCAAGATAGAGAATAGACTGTAGATGCACTAGAGCATATGAGAGCGGCCAGGATGTAGAAGCGCATTGTGCGAGTCGAGTCGAGCTGCAGTCTATCTGTTTCGTGAATAGGGTAGTTTGACACAGAATGTGAGAAACCAGTCTTGAGAAAACAATATCGTCGAATTGGAAAAACCCGAGATTTAAACGACATTCAACACCTCAGACAAAGATGCAGCTCAAGGGAGCGCTGGCTGGACCTGTGGCCGGTGTCGCACGGCCGACGGAGGCATGTTGAGACAACTGAGACATTTTTACATCGCAAATATGCAAATCCTCACCTCCAGTAGTTAAACACAAGTTACAATGTCGCAAGAATCAGGCGCGGGGCTGAGAAGCCAGTCACTAGCTACTCCAACTGTTGGCAAAACCACTGAAGCTATTAATAGCATTGTTGTGTTGCTGCCCCATCTTGTCTCCCAGGCAGGCCCCATATCAACAAAGAGCTGTTTTGATTCAGTTTCAATCTACAATCCAACTGCAAATCTGGAATACTACCATGAAGATAACTCAACTAGTTGAATGGGTATCACCGCACGCCATGCCACGTCCACGTTCAAACTGAAAATGCAGGATTTATTCGATATGCAGGAACACCTTTCCCCACGTCCAATGCGTACTTCCCACGTTGCAAAATGAATTCAGCAGTAGCCAAGAAAAGATTGCTGTTATCCTGTCATCGCACTGACTGGTCTTGCACCGCTCAAATTAACGACCCGACCCCCCATTCCCGCAGGACCCCCACCTGGTCTTCCAGCAGCAGCAGCACTGCCACCAGATGGCTTGGGAAGCTTAACCCACCCCGGGACGTGGTCGTCTTCGCTCTCTCTCGTGGAAATAGTTTGCCAGACGTTTGGAAACCCCGTGGGAAGTGCACCCTTTACCCGTGCTCCAGGAATCGCATATCGGGGGTTTTTGTGCGTAAGGTATCCACGCATAAGGTCTTGGGTGAGTAGGGAAGCGAGTATAGATTCAAGTTCGCGCATAAGTGGCGACGCTGATTCCAGATCAGTGGCTTCGGCCTTTTGTTCAGTGCTCATTACATATGCAAACGTTTCCCCAGAGCCGTCGTCAGTCAGACGAGAGTCGCTGAAGTTGGCCTCTGGAAGGTCGCTAGTGTTGTTGACATCCGCCCATTCGCCCCAGAAGTCGAAGTATGCTGAAGGGTGTATGTAGTCATCGTGATCTGTATCCGCCCCGGAATCTTCACCCTTTGTAGTACCGTTGATAAACTCAGAGTCGGGCGGGCACGAAACAATCCCACTTTCCAAATATATGGCTGGATCCTGTTTGGCCCGAGATTGTAGCCAGCGAACGGCAGCTTCTAGCTTGTGTAAGTAAAGGAAAGGTGGAGGACCCCTTTGAGTCTGTATATTGGGATTTCCGTGAAAGCCGGCAAAAATGAATACTTTTCGGGTCAGAGACCGCCAAACCAATATTTCACAGCGGTTCCTAAGCTGCAATAAAACTCCTTTCTGTGCGAACCAAGCAGCGTTGGCAGAATCGATTGCAAGGTATGCCCGAAACGCCGGCCAGTCTCCGTGTCGAATGATCTGACATAATGGTAGGAATCTTTCAGCGAGAGTTTCACATTCGGGCTTTTGGAGAAGGACTGCGGAGGGAAATCGACCGAGGATGATATTACAAGAGATGAGATAAGTCAAAATCAAGCGTCGTTGGTTCAAGGCCTGTTTATGGCATTGATTGTATGCTGTCTGTAAAGCGGTTTGTGCTGGGTAGAAGAGATTGTTGGAGAAGAGATATCGCCCGAGGTAATGGAGATAAGTGACTCGCTGTGACGCAGGGAAATAGGAGAGCGGGGGCGATTGGGCATTGATACTGGCAAACATTTGTTCGGCGTTCCGCAGCTTGCCGCACTTGATTCTGGTTGTTAGTGAATCGGAGGATTTTCCAATACAGCAAAGGCCGAGGGCGCACCTTGAATAAGAGCTTCAGACACAAGTTAGCCATTAAATATATGCCTATCCTCCTGCCTTCTGGTTTGCCCGGCGTCCCGGCACGGTCTGTCAGACACGCGATAAAAGCCTCCCTGACGACATTTGCCGACTTTTCGACAAGCGTGACCTTTTCCGTTGCGTCGTCTGCATCGGATCCTTCGCGTAGTAGATGGGCAGTCAGTTCCGGCCGACGGTCCAACCCAATGGCAAACTTTGCGAGAACCTTGCAGAGATAGAGAACGGTGGGAAGAAGGATGACTCCGTATTGGCTGTCTCCAAGGGCGACAATACATTGGCTGCAGTGGAGAATATCGCGTTAGATGGTGACTCTCGTTCAGCGAGCTATTTAGGAAGAGGGAGGCACGATTGCATACTTGAGCAACGTCCTGAGCAACTCATAGGTCTCGAGCAGATTATCCAAGTCGACATCTCTTAAGAATGTAAAGTACAATCGCATGAACAACGGGAACGCGGTCCAGGAACTTGCGGATTGCGAAGTCGACGGCACCAAGGGTTCGCATTTTGACAGCAGCCGTTGTTGCTGGTCTTTGCCAGAGCCGGCAGGATAGGTTCGCCGCAGTTCTTCGACCATCTGATTGTAGATTGGCGGAAGAGGGGGCTCGAGCTGGAGGAAGTCTTGGAGTTTTGCGCCATCGCGAGAGAGGATGATTCCCTGTATGGCAGAGAGGAAGTTGTCAAAGACGGGAGTGTCGGGAGGCGAGGTGTTCCACATGGCTGCTGTGACTTCTCCGGCTGGACAGCCGTGCCAGCGTTGGTTCAGGTGGGAGGCATGGGGTGTGAGACAGGACTGACGAATTCATGACATGGCGAGGAGACAATGGGAGTGGTTGAATCGGGCTGCTTTTCGATGCAGATTCGATAAACTGATGAAGACTTGAAGTTGAGGTTTCTCGGAATTACATCGGAGTTAACTAACTAGTTAGTTTCACCTTGTCAACCAACAGTCGTCTACAAGCACAACGCACATTATCAGAGTTGATATACTGTCAATGTCTAGTGTCTAGGTGATGAGCTTGTGTCTACGTATCTACCTATACATCATGTCATATCATGTCAATTTTGTGATTAATCGATGGAGACCGTTTAATCCAACTGCTGGGACGACGATACACATTCCCCATTCCGACCGATTCCACAATCATGGGCCCGTGGCTATAGAGCCGATAAATCGAGATAACGAGCCATCAACTACCGTTCACAAACCAGGTCCGAAGGATAGATTCAACATAAGACGGCAAATAATGTTCAATTGGACGCCTTTGAACGGGCCGACGGGGTGGTGAGTAACGTGACGGACTTCAGGCGACTGCAAAGCGGTCAGTATGTCGAGGAGCGGAACAGGATTTAACTGAGAGACGAATCCTACCTGGCTCCTCCACGCGTGGCTTTGCTCTTCCTGTCATCGTTCGTGCTGTGACCTGCGATGGCAGGATCTACGTCTGACTGAATGGTCTCTTGTCGGTGTCGAATGACCATGACGGGATAAGCAAGGCATTCAAAGAACCGTCGAGCAGCCATGATAGAGCACAAAGGAAAGATCCGAATCACGGGGCGGAGTTGGGGACGAATATGTAACGGAGCTTTGAATTTTGCTTTTTTATTGCAGCGTTGAGCTGCGTGATAGAGTTGACGGCAAAGCAATCCCTCAAAATGGCAACGCGAATAAACCCATACACAAGCGTGGCCCAGAAATACCAAACACAGAATGAAATACCCAACGTGCAGCGCCGGAGAAACTTAACTTTTCCATCCCGAGACCTTTTTCCGCCGTTTCTCAAATCCATCGCCAAGATCGACACCTGTACTGCGAGGCCCGTCTTCGGTGAGCCGTCTCTTCCTGCTCTTTTCTAGCACACCACCACTGGTTCGGTTCCGACGGGTGAGGCGTTCGATTCGGTCGGCACCTGCGCCGAGACTCCTCCAGTCTTCGCCGCCAAACCCACTGCGTTTTGTCCCGCCTTTCTTAGCTCGTTCCTTCTTACTCTCTTTAGGCAGACGCACAAAGTTGATTTCTTCGTATGTTCGTCGTTGTGCTTCGACCTCTCTGTCACGCTGAGTACGCACGTCTCGCCCTCCAGCTCGAATGGTGCTACCGATGCTAGGCTCCGCCGTGGGGGCTGTGGACATTTCCGCGCTAACGAATTCGTCAATGACGCGGGATTTGCCGGAATGACGCCCGTCACGATCCGAGCGACGATCGGAGAACTCTGCCGGCAAGGCGGTAGGTTTGATTTTGGGAGGTCTGTAAATGCCGTCGGCAGATTTGGGGTTTGTCGATATGCTTTGCATGGGTGTGGCTTGGGCGCGTTTGGAAAAGGCGGAGAGATTTGGCCGATAGGCAAGGTCGTCAATCTCTCCACAACTTTGCTCCCGATCGTCATCTCCACTCAGAGCGCTGTCCGAAGAGTTCATGTGGCCGTCGCGGTCCATACGTTTGGTCCTGCTGGTCGGCCTTTTATCATGAGAACTCTGCGATGCCCCTTGTAAGTCGTCTGTTGCTTTCAACACCTTGTCGATCTGATACTTCAGCCGACCCTCGAGGGGTTTGGCCCCTTTCTCAAGGTAGATACGTAGTTCTGTTAACTTGTTTACCACTTCTCTCTGTTGGGAACTGTCGTCGTCGGTGGGCGCATCGGCTTGTGCAAGGGACAGACCGGAGACCTGGCGAACTTGCAACAGAAGCAAAAAGGCTAGGGTCTGGAGATAAGAGAGGAGAATTTCGTTTTTCGTGTCTAAAAGGGATATGCCGTCTGCGGGAGCGAGGATGGAGGGCTGTTCTCCAGATTCGGCGTGCGGTTTACTGACCGGGAGAGAAAGAAACGTGCTTGAAATGGAGCCGACGAAGGTCTGGAGAATGGTGGACAGCGTGGATGAAGGGTGGGTTTCGATTTGAGGGACCTCCATGATGTCGATTGATCAAAGTCTTGTCTCTTGGGGTCTTCTGTTCCAGCAATATCGGCTTTAGTCCTTGTGCTCGTGCTGTTCAATCATCCAAATTGTGCTTTTTTCGTTGCTCAACCGCATCCATCCCGGGATCTTAGTTACCTAGACGGAACCATGGCGAAAGGTTTCTCCGGCTTGTTGGAATTTTGATTTCTCCAACAACTGTTAGAAATTACGGCC
The DNA here is from genome assembly GCA_001430925.1 of Byssoonygena ceratinophila. Classification (NCBI taxonomy): domain Eukaryota; kingdom Fungi; phylum Ascomycota; class Eurotiomycetes; order Onygenales; family Onygenaceae; genus Byssoonygena; species Byssoonygena ceratinophila. The sequence continues at coordinate 21,661 of LJPH01000512.1, forward strand.
GAAATCAGTTGATAGAAGGATTGACCTCAAGGAAATTGCTAATGTTGGCTTAGGGGGTTGGAAGAACTAATTGAGCTGATCCCAACTTTCTGCCAAGAAGGAAATCTCTGTTTATATGAGACCCCCTCAAAACCTGTAATTAAAAGATCAGAGGAATACAAGCAGTAATCTCAATATATGATAGAATTCAATAATTAAGAATTTCAGTGATTTCTACAAGCTTTTCAGTAATTAAATCCATAAATTCTGCTTATTTCCATACTACTTTTGTTAAAATCAGATCTCAATTTACCAAGTTACTCAACTTATTGTCTCAAAAGACTCTTTTTGGCTTAAATCAGCTAAAATGACTTTGATCAAAAACAACAACAATACTGATCTAGTTCTCAATACTATAAAGAACTATGAGAATTGAAATCAGAAATTTAAAATCATGATAACATTCTGCAATGGCTACCAGAAGAAGTAAGCCCGAACAGATTTCAGCAAGAATCAAATCTGTGAAGAATCCATTATTGGTTCAGGTACCAGAATGCTCTGTTGTATCCAATCTTCCACGGCTTTTGATGCTGGGGCGGTGTGACTCCTCGGTGACTCTTTCAGGGATGGTGATTCATTATCAGATTCATCAAGATGAATCCACTCATGGTTACTTATTCCTCGCTCCCGTGGGGGATATCCATCAACTCGGAGCCAGCCAAAGATATTTCTTGTAGCATTTTCTGAAGCTGATTCTTCCTCGAGATTCAGAGCTTCGTATCTGATGGGCGTATTTATTGCCGGATGCCGTGCCGGTGAAAGGGTAGGTATAGTGGTTTCAACGCACAATGGATGTATCGGTGTGCCATTTCGACACGCCCAACGCCAACCCGCATATTGGAGACCATGACCAGTACACTGTGCATGTAAACGGACTTCAACTTCAGCATCGTCGAGTGCCGTGGCGCCGAAAGGCATCCATGGAGACACCGGCCACCGACTGTGACGTTCTTCTTGGGTCAGATAGAGAAGTCGGCACTCATCTGATCGTAAAAGGGCCCGATTAGTTATTGGCGGTTGGGAGACAGGTTCCTGTAAAAATGATTGTGTGACATTACACCATGATGCAGCATGGAGTTCAATCGGTATGAGGCCGAATCGACCATCCTGGAGGACATTCTTGTGACTACCCGTAACTATACCCCCAAGCCAGAGGAAGGAAACTTGCGGGACTCGGTTCATCAGGATATGAGCAAGTAGATGGTCATCCACCACAGAGTCAAGAACAGCGAACGTAGATTGCAGCCATGGGCTCACGGCATTGCAAGGTATTCCAGGTTCATAAAATACACTGGACAAAAGAGAGCGTAGACCCCGTGTGTTGCAACTTAGTGTCAATAGTTTGTCCAGCTCCGGCACTATCTTCTCCAATATAGAGCCAAGTGGCTTCTGCTCGGTTGGCTCTGATACGGGTGACTTTAGCCTTTGCCTCTTATGGGAATCGGGTTTTGGAAGCGATGTTGGGTTTTTCTTTGTATTCAACGAAGGAAGAAACAACGTTGAAGAGAGCGCCGCCAGAGTCTGGTCAACAATTTTGTGTAGATTGCAGTATTCTGCAAGAAAGTGAAGGGCAGTGGTGAACGAAGGTGCGGTAGTTGACGTATGGCAGAGCGGTCTGCCGCAGGAAAGCGTAAATTTCAGCCTTGTTTCCAAAGCAGTCGACCAAGGTGATCGGAATTTTGTTCGCTCCCAAGTTAGGTAAGCCTGCCAGCCCTCACCAGGAGACAAAACAGCGGCCCACCATCTGGCTGCATCATTGTTGACATCTCCTATATCCACCATGACTTCGATTCGTTCGTCTCTTTTGTTGTTGCCATATTCCGCGTGCTTCTTAGTATAAGTCAGCTCGGCTCCGGGCATGAGCTCGACCCAACGCGCTGAAAATATGTAGCTCCATGCCAATATTAGCACAGAAAGGTGATTATGTTCATGATTAAACCATTTCTGATAGATCGGCTCCAGGCTTTCAGAGAGAGCAAGTTGTGTCGAGTGGTTGATGGAAACTGGTAGCTCAAGTCTTTTCTCCACAAGAGGTATCTTGCATTGCCCCCACGAAGTTCCACAAATCGCCATTCCGGTCGCGTAGAGACAGTGATACTCACACTTCAGATCCAGATCATGGACCAAGGGAGGTAACTTTCGAACTGCGGCCTGCAGGTGGAAACAAATTTGGGGCAGGCTGGGTTCCTGTCGAGCGCGAGTGTGAAGCCTTGTCCAAATACAAAAGCCTTGTTCATACACGGATCGGCTCTTGTCAGGGCTTGGACGTACAGCATCTTCAGGCTCCATAGCAGTTTCCTCCTAACGATTCAAAAAACGCTATTACTGGTTAATGCCAAAAATACAGGGAGATGCGCAAAGGCTCACCCTAAAGCGAACTGGCTCTGCTAGGTCTCATATCAATAACCCAAACTGCAATCCATTGGCTGAGGTTCCTTGTCTGAAATGAGAGACAGAAGGCCCATCAACAACGGCAGCAGTTTCCAATGAGGCTCCAATTCTGCCTGCGGGCCTATCAAACCGATGTCTCCAGCTCCATATAATGAGGCGGAAGAGGATCCTGGCGCCTTGAGTTCCAGCGAGGATTTCGGAGCCAAAAATGGAAGCTAGTTCCGGTGCTGTGGCTGCGGCGGTGTTGGTGGACGAACGTGATGCGAGTCGGGAGGTAACTAAACCATTGGCCACGATTAAGTTTGATGTTGCCTGGGGTCAACGAGGAGATTGTGTGCATGGTCATGTATGACTAAAGAACAATGGACAGCGAGCGTTCCAAGCCAACAAGATGAATTCTATTTCTGTATTCCTTGCCTGTATGTACATACAGTTTCGAAAGTAGTGACGGAATAGCGACCGTGAACGCTCCGGCCTTGCTTCTCGAGGAGAGGATAGAAGGAAAATTTGCAAATGGCAGGTCGAGGGAATGTTGGACAGCAAGGAAATACCCTGCCATTTAGGCCACCGTTCGCCTGGCGGTAGCAATAGTTGGATCCAGTGGCTGTCATGGTACTGTACAGTTCCAGCGAAAAAATTGTAGCAAAGCTGCAGCAAGTGTTAGAAATTACGGCCCAA
>LJPH01000522.1:0-10100 GCA_001430925.1 Byssoonygena ceratinophila
TGCTTCCACCCTGTGTAGCGCAAGGAGAGAAATTAATAATCCAAAATAAACTTAATTAGATTGATACCGGCAATCTTGTCAAATAGATTTATGGTAATAATGATGTAGCGAATTATTGAGAGAGAGCGAGAATTTATATGCTTCCACCCTGTGTAGCGCAAGGAGAGAAATTAATAATCCAAAATAAACTTAATTAGATTGATACCGGCAATCTTGTCAAATAAAAAGAGGAGAAGTATACCGCAAGTGATATCTTGTCACCGAACAATGTCCTCTACAACGAGAAAACCATCGTGGGGACCATAAAAAAGACAAAGTGGCGAGATTGTATGTCGTATATAATTTACATCCCTGTCCAACCGTTTTTACCTATATTAGCAAATTCCAGCTCGACTTTCCAGACCTTGCCACAATGCATCCCATTGCGGATAATCCAACTCGACATTAAAATCCCAAGACTCCATCCACGACGGTGGGAGAGCCTCTGCCATCTCCGTGGCTTGGCCCAAGGCGTCCTCTTGCCTTGGTGTATCAAGCTCGAAATTGATATGTTCCATTGAAGACGCATCTGACTGCCGTTTCTCCCAATCGTAGCCACTCTTGGGGCCAACATCAGTCAAGAGACCCCACTTCCTCATAACATCCTTGAGTTCCTCTAACCCTCGCGCCGCGACGGCACTCACTTCCTTTGCAGACTCCAGCGTGCGGCAACAGTCCATGATCTCCTGGACCCTGGCAGCTGCGTACGGTTCGTCCTTGTTGAAGTTGTAGTCCATGACCAGAATGACAGTGGCGAGAAAGACCTGGTACATGACAGTCCATATTTTCCATGGATCAGGCCTGGTGGACAAGGAAGCTGCTTCTGCGCGCATTATCCTCTCATAATCGAGAATTGATCGCGCAGAACGAAGGCAGACCATGCGTGAGTATGCATACCTCGGATCACGGGCCCCGCGCGCGAGATACAGCCGATGAAGGCGAGATATCCTGGTGGATGCCCCAAACTGCGCCATTAGCCGCTGCCAGATGAGGTAAGGTCGCTGTTTATCCAGCTCTCTGGACCTCTGGCGACTCTCGGTATCTGCCTTGAGAAAGTATGGGACAGTCTCGATGAGATGGTTCAGTTTCCCGTCAAAGGCTAGAATCTGATCGTAGCTGACATCGTCGATCCCCACACCTTGAGCATTGGCTTCATCCACGAATTCACGAAATAATTCAGATAGTCGGCATCGTAACAGAAAGTAGCTCATTTCCGTTGGCTCTGACAAAGGTTGGTTGGGGCAGCAATCGGGCGTCATTGCGTCGTCGTCGCTGTTGCTCGGCAGGTTCACATGCATTTGGTTTGGGTGAACCATATATGTGCCAGTCTGAGAACCACAGACAAACGCGAAAATCCTGGAGAATTCAGCAGTTGAACACGGGGTAAAAACAGGGCAAATATCGGTCAATTACCAATCGCTCGACGCAATATGCCACCATATACGCCTCTTGATTTCAAGTTCAACCCTGTCAAACGGTGTATTCTGCCGAGAATTTACATTCTTCGGTAGATCCACTAGGTGAATCTGCAATGCTTGAGCCGAGACGAACATTGCAGCTAAAAAGGTTCTAAACACGAATATTGCACCCATATTGAACAACAAAGAGCTCGCCAGTAGTAAAACGGCCTGTATGGACTCGACCGTGGGGGTGTCTAAATGCCTTGCCTCTGACAATGCCTGTGAAGCGAGAGACACGTAATCTCTATATTCCCTTTCTTTGTCAATATCCATAGTTCCGCCAGGTGCAGACTGTCCAAAATACTTGGCGAGAGCAAACACCATAAACAACAGGGCAAGTACATGGAGCTCAGGGGGCAAGTCAGACTCAATTCGTTGATATGTATTGTTAAGATGGCGTCTCAAGGTGGGTATGTGCACGAAATGATACGTCCAGCAAACATGGTTTGCATAGTACTCCAAAAGTTGGGCTGCATGATGGTAGGCAGGAAGATAAGAAAGCCACTGGGAGTTGGTCAGGCGATTCTTCGGGTTGTTTGGCCAGCTTTGGAGGATGGCTGAAGTGTCGATTCCGAGGTCGAACCCCGAAGTAGTCACCCGGCTCTATGAGTGCGGTGAGTTTGAGGGCACATAACAAAGGTCGGAGACACTTACTGTCAAGTCAGCGCCCTCTTTTTCGAGTTTCTCTTCCTCGATGGTTTTGAAATGGTCAACACTGTCGAGCACCTCATTCCCATCTTGAGGATTCAAAGCCGGTGTAGAATTGGATTGTTTTACGATATCCCCCTCCGAGCCGATGACATGCTCTATCGGTAATCCAAGTGAGCGCTCAACCCTTTGAACTCTCGCGTGTAGGCTCTGAAGCGAACTAGACAAAGTAGACAAACGATGAGAAGCTGTTAGACGGGCACCTGCATTCACAACTGATCACGTGGTACAGTGTGGAGTCCATCTATCGGGGTCGCAATTCGCAACAATGGATTCTGTGGGACCACGAACAAAGGGCATTGTGGGAAAAACAGAGGCTTCAGATGCTTGAGGGTCTGAGACGAACGGTCCGAAAGGGAAGCTTACAGGATCTGTGGAGCTAATTGGCGCCGGAATGGTCGAAGTTCGAGTTTAGCAGCGCGCGGTGCACCTGCAGCTATTCATTCATGTCAACATTCTTTCGACAACAGTCAGAGCCTGCTGCTCAGTGAAATAAGACGTGTGCATTTCGGAATACAAGGGGCCAAGCGCCTTCTCAGCACCAGCACCCGAATTAGGGTCCGAAGGCCCTGTTGATAGTATGGCAAGGAGACCACCCACGCAGTGCTGTACGCGGGTTCTGAGGCCAGGGGGGACTTTTTTATACCTGCTGCAGGGACGCACTCAACATTGCGCACACGACAGTTCGAGCATGGCGATTCCCGACTGCATCTTAACTTCTTGATTCGACAGAACTGGCATGAGACTGGCTCCTGTCGCCGCGGAGCTTTCGGACTCTCCGTGGAATCGAGAGATCTTTTCATCCCAGCGGAGGCACCCCTGGCGGTCGGTGATGGTCAGGTAGGACGGAGTATTTTTGGGTGCTTTTTTGCGACACCTGGAGACGAGCACGCTGCGTATCTGCAAGCACTTCTTCACGTTTGCTGTGCTTCTCGGAGTATCCATGGGCTGGTTATATACACTCAGCTTCCCTTCGGAGGCCGGGGCTCCGAGGCCCTCCGCGGACCTTCAGAGTGTCTTAAGGGGCGAACAGCAAACAACCAACAACAAACAACAACCTGCAACAACTGCTGATCAGTGATAAATGAAGCAAGAGTTTCAACGTGGACAGACGTGGTCCTGGCTCAGCCTCTGTTGAAGTGGATTATCGCATAATTCTATGAGCGTGCTTGTTGGAGACGTTATTTCACCAAGCAGCAGTGGCTGAGCCGGAGTGAGGATGAAGATCGTTTTAGAGACGAAAACGTGAAGAAGCCAGCGCAACTTCTTCTGCTACGTCGGAGTGGACATAGATCCTAATGTGCTGATCATGAAGCAAGAGTTTCAACGTCGACAGACTTGGTCCTGGCTCAGCCTCTCTTGAAGTGGATTATCGCATAATTCTATGAGCGTGCTTGTTGGAGACGTTATTTCACCAAGCAGCAGTGGCTGAGCCGGAGTGAGGATGAAGATCGTTTTAGAGACGAAAACGTGAAGAAGCCAGCGCAACTTCTTCTGCTACGTCGGAGTGGACATAGATCCTAATAGTCTCTGGCTGATTCTATTCTGAAACTCACTTGAAAGTTGACACTTGATCGGCGACATGAAGCAGTCACGACAAAATGCTTTCTGCCAAGCATCTTGCGGATTCAGTTGAAAAGCAAACCTGTTACGAAAGCTCAGACGAGAAGTGTCGCTCTTAGTAAGAACCAAGGCCGGCAACTATGCATAATAGTAATAGAGCATTCACTTCGGCCAGGTGCTTCTCAATTTGCTTGCGTATATATGATATAGCAACAAAGTATGATATTAATAAAAACTGTACAGTACATACACGCTCCACAAAGGTGATATACACTCACTCACCGCAAGCACCCAATAGTATAACGCTTGAAGACTGGACATAGATCCTAATAGTCTTTCTATTCTGAAACTCACTTGAAAGTTGACACTTGATCGGCGACATGAAGCAGTCACGACAAAATGCTTTCTGCCAAGCATCTTGCGGATTCAGTTGAAAAGCAAACCTGTTACGAAAGCTCAGACGAGAAGTGTCGCTCTTAGTAAGAACCAAGGCCGGCAACTATGCATAATAGTAATAGAGCATTCACTTCGGCCAGGTGCTTCTCAATTTGCTTGCGTATATATGATATAGCAACAAAGTATGATATTAATAAAAACTGTACAGTACATACACGCTCCACAAAGGTGATATACACTCACTCACCCCGCAAGCACCCAATAGTATCACGCTTGAAGAACCTTGAAGAAGAAAAATACGACCAACTTTATTGCCCTCATACCCCAAAGCTTCACAAGAAAGAATACAAGGAACGGCTAGACGCCGAACTGCTAAAAGGGGTAGCGGAAAAAATACGACCAACTTTATTGCGCTCATACCCCAAAGCTTCACAAGAAAGAATACAAGGAACGGCTAGACGCCGAACTGCTAAAAGGGGTAGCGGCTGAATATAGGATTAAAAGACATGGATATCAAAAAAGAACAACGGCAATCACCAGGAGGCCAAGAAGATGAGCAGAAAAGGAGAGAAAATAGAAGAGGGAATATGACCAAGTAGGTGGACAATGGTGCTTCACGCGACTTGGGCCGGTCTTCGCATGATGTAGTACGTCAACAAGGGCCGGAAATCTTCCACGGACGAATTGACCATGGACCAAAAACTATCTTCGGATTGCACCATATCGTAGAGTTCAGGGCAGAATTCAATAATCGCTCGACGAACATCTGGTTGGGTACTTCTGAGGTTTTCATTTGCAAATTTTCCAAGTCTTTCCAGCTCCGGCTGTGTGAGGTATAGTTTTTTGACATTAAGTCTGCGTAGCAGGCCACTCAGAATATAGCTGCCCATCGCAACCATTCTGTGGCTTTCGTGGGATTTCTCTTCCGTTTCAAGAAGGTCCAAAATCGCATCTATGACTTCTGGAGGATTGCAAGTGCTCACAATGTCTTCCGCTGTCTCTTCTAAGCCGCTGACAATATGATTGGTCAATTCGTAGTGCTTTCGCGCCGTGATTACGGCTGTCATGGCTCTAGGGTAAAACGCTGCGAAGACTTCCCGATTCATAGTAAGCATTAACCGGATGGTCACAAGTACCTGTGTTTTAAGATCAAGAGCTCGAGTGGCTGAAGCAGCTTTATCCCCATCAGGTCTTTCCAGAGCCTCCAGTAAGGCTATTAATATCTCTTCAAATCTGGCTTCGTCCTTGGATATTGACTCATGATGTTTGACCAAGGTTTGAAATTTCCTATATCCATGGACATCCAAGGTGCCAGCTCGAATTCGAGTCAACCCACGCATGATCATATCTTGCGCCTTCACAGGATCTTTTGATCGAGGACTAAGACTTCTTCGTCTTTCTAAGACTTCTACCTTCTTCCACCGCCGATGCGAATTCTCGCTAGACGGGGTGAGAATAGGGCTAGGCTGAAGCAGCAAGGTGTGCTCGGGGAGTTGGTTGTGTTTACGGTGAGGAATGGTCGTAGGTTCGTTAAGCGGAAGTTCTTCAAGAGGCATCGCCTTAACCTGGGATCCCGGGGTTTTGGGAACCGGTTCACTAGAAACAATAGCCTCTTTGGAGCTTGGAGACTGCGGGTCCTCGTAAACCTTCAAAACATTCGAAATTTGCGGGTTTATCGCGTCAGCCATGGCGGACTGGTTGACCGGAGTACGGATGAGTGACTCAACATCATCACTTCCGCCCCGTGAATGACGGCCTTGAAGTGGGGTCTTAGGACGCATTGCTTCCTCGCTCCTTTTTTGTGCATCATACAACGGAGAGACGGGAAGCCGCGACGCGGATGGTTTACGGTGACGAATAGGGGTCTTGAAGCCTTCTTTCAATGGTGTATGCAGGGGCGATGTGGGTAGAGGGACGTCGTGCCCACTTCCTCCAGAGGGAAATCCTTTAAAGGATCCTCCTGCAATTTGAGTTACCCGAGATCTAGGTGAAGCCATTCTCAGGTCCCCCTCTGTCCTCGAAGGGCTCAAGATCGCACTTCGAGCTCGTGCGGCGGCCGAAGCAACATCTGGCTCTGAAGGGCCCCTTTGGCGCATTTTCGGTGACGACATCGTTGACGGATCGGATGCTTGTTTGTCTTTGGTTACACTCGCTGCGGCATGATCCATTCTCGATTTAGGTCGAGGAGGTGGATTACGCGCACGAGGAGTTGCCATTGATTTCGATTTTGACTTCTGGGGACTCTCACTTGGGCTTGACATTTTCGATTCAGAACCCGAAGGCACGAATCTCCGGGAGGAATAGGGATCAGCAGTAGCAGGCCTTGCTAATTCAGGCCGGCGGGCGCGAGATGCTGGTCTCATTGGAGCTGACGACAGTGATGCATTTTGCGATAATTTTTCCCCTGTTGGTACACGAACAGTCGAAGTAGCTGGTCGACGGACGGGGGGCCTAGTCGATTTCGTATCGGGGAACGAGGATTGTGCGGACTCAGGGCGAGGGGTTGAATTCTTTGCCGCCGCAAGGCGGGCTTTCTTTTGTGCGCTAATGGCCTCCTTAAGAGTCGGCCTTCCGGAGGCCATGTGAGGCTGACTTGTGCGAGCATTGTCAAATGATCGGGGCGCCGTGTTGCCGTGCGGATTATTGGGATCTCGTTCCAGCAAGGTTTTGGATTTCGGTTCTAGCGTGGACATTATACTGTCACCTTTTGTCAGAATGGTCACAATTGCGGATCGTAGCCAGATGGAACTCACGCTTCGGCTTTCTCGGGCCAAATCTTGTAAAATGTCCAAAATGTCCCGCGCATACCTTCCCTCACGCCTGGGTTGGCGTCGCTTAAACCCCTCTTGATGCATTTTTCCACCAGCTCCAAACCTCCGCTATGTTCAATCGACCGCTTACCATGTCGCGTGAGAATGGTCCTAATCCAACCTGTTGCGAATTGGCGTGGTTGAACATTTTTGTCTTGGCATGCAGCCCAGATATGTTGCATGATCCGGGACGGGTTTGACACGTTCCCAATAATAACGTCCACGGTGGCATTTCCATGTTGGGCGGCAATTTTTTTAAGGGCAGCACTGAGTTTAATTAGGGTTTCCATGTTGGGCGGCAATTTTCTTGAGGGCAGCACTGAGTTTAATTAGGGCTTGGAGAAGGATTTCAACCATTGGGTCAATGGCAGGGCCACAGACCGTGGCGATGTCTTGAAGTAGATAGCAGCCAGCGGCCGAGACGGTTGTACGTAAGGGCTTGGAGGAGGATTTCAACCATTGGGTCAATGGCAGGGCCACAGACCGTGGCGATGTCTTGAAGTAGATAGCAGCCAGCGGCCGAGACGGTTGTACGTAAGGAGTAAACAGTTTTTAATATTCCATCCAGAACGGTCTTAACGCCTGCAAGATAGTATTGTTGGTAATCATGAGGGGCATTGCCTTTGGTTAATCTGCGAAGCGCAATAATACTCTTCTCGCGGAGCATCCAATTTTGCTCGGACTCTTTTCCTTCAAAATGAGGTAGCATTTCACGAATCACATCGTCAAATTCCCGGTGTGAATTGACGTATAGCGGCTCAATCGTTTCCCCATCCGCCGTGTCTGTGCTTGACGCTGGGAAAGATTCATTGTTGGCTGTGTGGGACAAATTCAAATCCTTGCTATGATTATCACTCCTTGCTGGCTTCGGCTGAATTTGGAAGATGGTATCGATCTTGGGCATGTCTAAATCAGTGTAAGCAAAACAATCGGCGCGCGGTAACACATGCCAAACATACTTTGAACATCGGCGTTGGAGTGTGAGCGCACGGAAAGGACTGAGTTTGGGCGCGGCACATCTTCACGACGGTGGGAGAAACTGCTGACAGGCCGGCGAATGTCAGGCCTCGATTGTGATTGAAACGACGATGACATCTCTGCATCGGTATTGATATTGATGGCAAGGCTAGAAAGGATCGAGGTGGCAATCGATTTTCTCACATTATGTGCCAGGAGTTGTTTCTTTAAATCCGAGATCGCTCGAGGAGGGGCATCCCTAAGAACAAGTCAATTGGCGAAAATTACCGTGGAATTATAGATGTGGACGCATACTGGAATAGTTCGATCACGGTGGACTTTGCCGTTTCCCTTACAATACCGTCCGCATCTTCAAGGCAAGTGACCAAGGATGGTACGTAAGTACGGAAGAGCAGCGTACGTTCACGTGTCATCTACATAATTCCCATGGTCAGTCAGAACGGCCAGCGAGGTGAAAATGTACACCAAAACAGTAAACGCGACATTACCTTTGCAAGCCAGACCATGGTGGACTCTTTCGCCCTTGGGTTTTTACCAACCAAAGCCACTTCCAAAACATGGTGTTCAACATCGGCCGGACTAGTATCCCAAAAATCTGTGAAGGCTTGTGCAGCCTGCAGTCGTATTCGCTCCTTGTGATCACCTAATTTCTCTAGCAGCAGGGGATAAGTGGCATGACCTTGGAGCACGATTGTTTCATGTTGCTCTTGAAGCGTGAGGCGCTTCAGCAAATGGCCAAGAACCGAAAACCCTCCGGATGCTAGAGACAAGTGCTGGGAAGCAATGGCAAGACGCAGAGAATCGAATAACGGCGAGATAGCGGCATCCGGAACAATCTTGTGCTTGATCTCGGACTTGAGTTTCGTGAGGGAGGCGATTTTGACTTCGAGAGAAACGTTGCTATTCCGCAGCGCGGCGAGCAGCTCCGTTGCTCTTGAATCCATTGTCAAAAGGCGGGGTCGGTGACTCTCATTGGCAAGAGTGGCAGTTGCGCTTATCACGAACAAACAATGGTAAGGGTGGAGGGTATCTGAGACTCGCGCGCTATGAGAGAAGTTCCAAAGGACTCTGCTTTCAAGTCCACATATTAGTCCATAATTCTTTTGTTGAACTGGGTTTGGATATGCCACAAAGAAGCTGTGGAGGGTTGGGAGACCATACCTGCAGGTTTGAATTGACAGTCCATAGATCTTTTGTTGAACTGGGCTTGGATATGCCACAAAGAAGCTGTGGAGGGTTGGGAGACCATACCTGCAGGTTTGAATTGACGTTTCCCTGATAATAGCCGCTGGTGGTCTCTTCTTTGGCAGATTCTACGACCAAGGAGGAGGGGCGCAATGAACAAGCCCAAGTGGCAGTCAGTTGTTATCTCGCAAGTGCGGCAAAGGTCAGACACTGGCCGAGTAGTCCATCAAGCAATGAAGCATTGGAATCATCAAGGGTCGTCGTCTGTCGTCGCAAAAACAGATCGCGTGTTGTTGGGTTGCCGAGTCGATCGCCGCTTAGTCAGAGCCCGCTTTGAATTGGCCAATCACAGAGATCGTTGATGATTTGAATCAAACTGTTCTCATCCAAGCTGGTCAGTGAAGAGACACGACAACATAACTAGTGAAGAGACACGAAGAGTCTGTTGATGCCCATGGGGTAATCCGTACTCTGCGACTACTGACGGGCATCCATGGATGCTTGGTAAACCCAAAATCTTTTGATGCACTCCTGAACCACACATCCAGCAACTCAATGCTTCGACATGCGCCTCGCCAATTCTGATTTGCTCTGTTTGACTTTGAGGACGGAGTAGTGACTTCATGACTAAAAATCTATTCTGGGATAATTCAGTTCAAAGGGTGCCCTGTACGGAGTATACAGTACTGTTGACTGGGAAACATTCACACTTAGATAAATGCAAAGGAGTCGTTGAAGAGTTGAATAGACAACTCGCTGACCTTTGGCTGCTTGGATTGTCACTGACTGAGCTTACATCGCTGGTATTGGGGATGTCAAGTCTTATGCCGCTCGGCCACAAGAGAACGTTCCCCGCTGATCTTTGACTGCTTGGATTGTCACTGACTGAGCTTACATCGCTGGTATTAGGGATGTCAAGTCCTATGCCGCTCGGTGCTAAAAGAGAACGTTCCCTAATGCC
>LJPH01000529.1:0-175348 GCA_001430925.1 Byssoonygena ceratinophila
TAGCTTGCATGTACTTACTTATTGTTTGATTAATTTAATTCTGAGAAATATTTTTACTTTTTTCTTTTTCAAAAATTCATTCACTGTAGTAAACCACATGCTTGCAGAGATTGTTGATTGTGAATATATTCTATTTTCAATAAATCAGTTATTATCAATTTATCAATATTCCAGTATATTAATTAATATATGATGTTTGTGCAGTCTGGCATGTGACAAAATACTTCACATGAATTAATAATAACATTTTCCTGACTTTAAATTTATTAACTGTTAATTAATTAACTACCAGTTTATAATCAGTATAAATTTACATTCACAGTAAATGATGCCAGTGGAAAAATTTCTTTTCTGAAATTCAAGTAACAGTAATAGATTGACTGTGTATAATTAATTATTGATTATTAACTAGTTAATAACAAAATAATTAAGTAACTTACTGAATTCTTGATTTGATTTGCCATGATGAAAAGAATATACTATTAAAAATTAATATTATTCATAAAAATCAACAAAGTTCAGAATTTCTTCATTTCATGTTTATAAATCAACTTACTGAATGTTAATTGGTGAAGAAAGAAAAAGAAGATTGAGAAAGAAAGCTTCAATTCTTGTTAGTAGAGAATGAAAATTAAGATTCAACTATTTCTGAACTAGTATCTAATCTATTCTACTTTAGGTATAGTCTACATTGTTCTGGTTTTGTAAGCTTACATGGTCAGATGACCCACATGGTGGTTCTGAGCTCATCTGACTGTCAGGTCACCTGTATACACCAGAGTTGCTTTTTCTCTGTTCTCTCCTGGCTTTGTCGGGGTGTTCTTGGCATTACAATTTGTGGAGTCAAGCGAAATTTGGAATATGGAACCCTCGGAACCCATGGAAAAATGTGTAAACTACGGGGGCTATGGAGTAGTTAGGTGTAACGAAATTGCGTAGTAACTTTTGTTGGATCCAGATCTAAGATATAAATTTTCGTTCCCGGAAACATTATATGTGTAAAGCGAGAGCGAGAACGAGGAGCGACAACCATACCCACACGGTCAGTAAGTTATCTCTGCCTGTGGTGAGGTGGTATCTGAGATTGTCATAAATATTTCTGTACTCCGTACATACAGTACACACACACACCCATACGTGCAGGACATGCAAGATGGCCACATGGGCTGCATAGTGCCTCGTACGTCATCCAGAAGTGCAGAACCAGATCCTCCAAATGCAATTGCTGCGATGGGAACTTGGACTTCCTAGGACGAAATGGAGGGTTTATCGTTGAGAGCGTTCTGTGCCACGTACCACAGTCTACGGCATCTCTGGCAGATTTGAAGGGACAGAGATCGTACATAAAACCGCCGTGTCATGGAGAGTCAAGGACTGGGGCTCACAACTCTAAATAAGCATAATGAGATTTTTGTTCCCTCACGCGGGTAAAATTACACGCCCTTCCAGAACGGCCCGAACAGAAAGATATACCAGATGCCGGCGTGGAAGGGTGTTGCACGTGAAAATGGATTACCGCTAGTAACGAATCCAACGATCGGATGGGCTCAATCCCGTATTCCGCTGCCACCCTGACTCTTTATGCAGGCACACAAGGACAGCAGTGCAGATATCAGCGTCATGCAGTTGCATAACGGCAATCCAGGCCCAGAAGGCCAAGCATTGGATCCAAGCATCCATTTTATGTGCACAGCTTGGCTGGTCTCCTTTCCCAAACAGGTCATGGACCCCGGAAGCGATTCCTCCCCCAGCTCCGGCTCCGGCTGGCTCATGGTAACTCAGCCCTTTCTGTCCTCCTCCTCCTCCAGGCACCGTAAGTTGACGACGGCGGCGGAAGAGAGCAAACAGAGAATTATCACACACTCCTTTCTTTGTCTTTTTCTTGTCCTTCTTATCAGGCCCTGTGTCCCATGGCTCTTCTTCCCTTCTTTCATTCTCTTCCCGGACGTGGATAATCATATCAGTTTCCCTGGTCCTCCTTCATAACTCGAACCTATAATTTAATTTCTTCTTTTCAAAAGCGTGCAAACCTTCACAGGTCCAGTGATATCACCAGAAAATCTCCGTCAGATTACTCATTTGTGGTGGCCTTGATCAACTATAAACTTCCTTACAGACAGATAGGCAGTCTTCCTTTGATTCCTCCTCCCTTGTCCTCCTGGATATACATGATAGATCACGAATAAACCAAAAAATTGCCCCTGACTGCAACTACACCACTATTCTTCGCTTGCCATGGCCCACGCGCCGCCGCCCTTCGGCGTTCCTGCGCTGGCGGCAGAAACCGGCGCAGAGGTTCGGGACGCCATGTCCTCGCATTCCCAGGCGAAAACCTATGGAGACGAGACAAAGCCCAGCACAGCTAGCTCTGTGACTGCGGGAAAGACATCAGAGCTGGAGGATGGCGATGGTGGGATGACCAGGGACCAGGAGAACGAGATCGAAGGCCTGGCCCGCCAGGTCTCCCGCCTTTCGAGACGGAGCAGTGTATATCACCAAGAGAATCTGGTGAATCCCTTCTTGGACCCAGAGGCAGATCCGGAGTTGAATCCCAGCGATAAACAGTTCAAGGTCCGGAAGTGGCTCAAGACCATTTTGCAGATTCAGTCCAGAGATTCGACCAGATTTCCCAAGCGAACCGCTGGTGTGTCGTTCCGGAACATGAACGTCTATGGATATGGAACTGCGGCCGATTATCAGGCGGACGTTGGCAATACTCCGCTCAAGGCCATTGGGGCAATCAAGAGTCTTTTGGGCATCGGGAAGAAAGTTCGTATTGATATTCTCAGAGATTTTGAAGGTGTTGTCAAGAGCGGCGAAATGCTTGTGGTATTAGGGCGACCTGGAAGGTAGGCTCCCCGTGCTCTGTTCGGAGATACAACTCATCATTCCTTTTTAACTAATAAACATTCTCAGTGGCTGCTCTACATTCCTTAAGACGCTTGCCGGCGAAACCCATGGCCTATTCCTGGCAGATGGAAACGACATTCAATATCAAGGTGTCCCATGGGACCAAATGCACAAGAACTTCCGCGGCGAGGTCATCTACCAAGCTGAAACCGAGACCCATTTCCCCCAAATGACTGCCGGCGATACATTGTACTTTGCTGCCCGGGCTCGTGCTCCTGTCAACCGCTTGCCTGGAGTTACACGTGCGCAGTATGCGGAGCATATGCGCGACGTCGTCATGGCCATGCTGAGTCTTACCCACACAATAAACACCAAGGTCGGAAACGAGTATATTCGAGGAGTTTCCGGTGGTGAACGAAAACGTATCAGTATCGCAGAGACCACGTTGAGTGGTAGTCCACTGCAGTGCTGGGACAACAGTACTCGTGGTCTCGACAGTTCTACAGCCTTGGAGTTTGTCAAGTCGTTGCGTTTATCTACACAATATTCCGGCACCACAGCCATCGTGGCTATTTACCAGGCTGGTCAGGCTATCTATGATGTAAGTCTCATACCCCCCCGCCAGAGTACGTAAAGTCGTTGTACCTGCTAACCTCTGGCGCTAGATCTTCGACAAAGCTATCCTTCTGTATGAGGGTCGCCAGATCTATTTTGGCAATGCCGTGCGCGCTAGAGAATACTTTGTCGAGATGGGCTTCGACTGTCCAGACCGTCAAACAACCGCCGATTTCCTCACATCAATCACCAATCCGGCCGAACGCCGAGTGCGTCATGGGTTCGAGCACAAGGCTCCCCAAACGCCAGATGAGTTTGCAGAGCGCTGGAAGAACAGCCCAGAACGCAGGGAATTGTTAGCTGAGATTGAGGCGCACAATGATGAATACCCCCTTGGCGGCGAACAACTGGAGAAGTTTCAACAATCCAGACAAGCGGAGAAGTCCAAGGCTGTTCGAAAATCGTCTCCTTACACCTTATCGTTCGGTCAACAGATCCGACTCTGCATTTGGAGAGGATTTGTTCGTCTAAAGGGCGACATGTCGATGACGCTCACCAGTATCATTGGAAACATCGCCATGTCACTGATCATCTCAAGTGTGTTTTACAATCTGCAAGATAATACCGGCTCGTTTTTCAGCCGTGGCTCCCTGCTCTTCTTCGCCATTCTCATGAACGGATTCGCGAGTTCCTTGGAAATTTTGTCCCTCTGGCAGCAACGTCCTGTTGTCGAGAAACATGACAAGTATGCTCTTTATCACCCGTCCGCTGAAGCTATCAGTTCGATGATTGTGGACCTTCCTTCCAAGGCTATCGTTGCAGTCGTCTTCAATCTCATCCTGTACTTTATGGTCAATTTGCGGAGAACACCCGGCCACTTCTTTGTCTTCTTCCTCTTCTCCATCTGCACGACCCTGACCATGTCCAACATTTTCCGCACTATCGGCGCCCTGTCCAGAACTCTTGCGCAGGCCTTGGTCCCGTCCGCCATCTTCATGTTGTCGTTGGTCATTTATACCGGGTTCACGATTCCCGTCCGAGAGATGCGTCCCTGGTTCAAGTGGATTAGCTATGTCAATCCGATTCAGTATGCATTCGAGTCCTTGATGATAAACGAATTTCATGACCGCCGATTCCCTTGTGCAATGTACGTGCCAGCGGGCCCCAGTTATGCCGATGCTTCTGGTGATTCGATCATTTGCTCTGCGACAGGTGCGAAGCCGGGTCAGGATTTCGTTGACGGCGACTCATTCCTGAACATCACGTACGCGTACTATGCGTCTCATCTCTGGAGGAACCTGGGCATCATCTTTGCCTTTTTCTTCTTCTTCCTCTTCACTTATATCGCCGCCACCGAACTTGTGAATGCCAAGCCGTCAAAGGGAGAAATTCTGGTCTTCCCCAGAGGCAAGGTTCCGTCATACCTGAAGAGCAAGAAGAGGGCCGACGACCCGGAAGCCGTCGAAACTGTCAATGAAAAGAAGAAACTCGAGAGCAACGGACACGACCAGGTGGGTGCAATCGTGAAGCAGACCTCCATTTTCCACTGGCAGGACGTTTGCTACGATATCAAGATCAAAGGCCAACCGCGGAGGATCTTGGATCATGTTGACGGATGGGTCAAACCGGGCACGTTGACCGCCCTCATGGGTGTTTCGGGTGCAGGTAAGACCACGCTGCTCGACGTATTGGCTGACCGAGTCACTATGGGTGTGGTGACCGGAGAGATGTTGGTTGATGGCCGCCTGCGCGATGACTCGTTCCAGCGAAAGACCGGATACGTTCAGCAGCAAGATCTTCATTTGGAGATTAGCACCGTCCGCGAGGCCTTGGTCTTCTCTGCCATCCTTCGGCAACCAGCGACAACCCCGCGTGCTGAAAAGGTTGCCTATGTTGAAGAAGTTATCAAGATGCTCGGCATGGAAGAATATGCGGATGCCGTTGTCGGTGTGCTTGGTGAAGGATTGAATGTGGAACAACGCAAACGCCTGACGATTGGCGTGGAAATCGCTGCGAAACCGGATCTCCTTCTTTTCTTCGATGAGCCTACCTCTGGCCTTGACAGTCAGACAGCCTGGTCCATCTGTACGTTGATGCGAAAACTGGCGGACCACGGACAAGCTATTCTGTGCACGATCCACCAGCCTTCGGCGATGCTTATGCAGGAATTCGATCGCTTGCTCTTCCTGGCCGCCGGCGGTAAGACCGTTTATTTTGGAGAACTCGGCAAGAACATGAACACCCTTATTGAATATTTTGAAAAGAAAGGGGCTTCCAAGTGTCCTTCGAACGCAAATCCGGCCGAGTGGATGTTGGAAGTCATTGGTGCGGCACCCGGATCTCACACCGACAATGACTGGCCCGAGGTCTGGAGCAACAGTCCTGAGCGCACAGAGGTCCGTCGTGAATTGGCAGAGATGAAGATACAGCTGTCCCAAGCGCCTCAGGCGCCTCGCGCCGCTGGATATGGTGAATTCGCAATGCCTTTCTGGAAGCAGTATCTCACTGTCCAGCATCGGATGTTCCAGCAGTACTGGCGTAGTCCTGAGTATATATACTCGAAGCTTGCTTTGTGCATTATCCCAGTAAGTGAAAATGCGATCTTGCTTCGGTTCTCTTGTCTATCAATGATTTCTAACTTTTGGTCTAGACGCTGTTCATCGGATTTACGTTCTACAAGGAACCTATCAGTCTTCAGGGCTTGCAGAATCAAATGTTCTCCATCTTCATGTTCTTGATTCTCTTCCCCAATCTCGTCCAGCAGATGATGCCGTACTTTGTTACGCAACGATCGCTATACGAAGTGCGAGAACGACCGTCCAAGGCATACTCGTGGAAAGCGTTTATGCTGTCTAGCATCCTGGTCGAACTGCCCTGGAACACGTTGATGGCTATCCCAGCGTTCTTCTGTTGGTACTATCCGATCGGCTTTTACCGCAACTCGATTCCTACAGATTCAGTGAATGAGCGTAGCGCGACAATGTTCTTGCTCGTGTGGATCTTCCTTATGTTCAGTTCTACGTTTAGTTCGATGATCATCGCGGGTGTGGAGCAGGCGGAGACCGGTGGGAATCTCGCCCAGTTGCTCTTCTCTCTTACATTGATATTCTGCGGGTAAGTGAAATATCCCGAAAAGATCCCTTTTTTTTTTTGGATTACTGCGAAACGGATGATAGCTAACACCATTCTACATAGTGTCCTAGCAACGCCCCAAGCAATGCCCCGATTCTGGATCTTCATGTACCGTGTCTCGCCGTTCACGTACTTTGTCTCCGCCGTGCTCTCGACGGGCGTCGCGAACGCCAGCGTCAACTGCTCCCCGCATGAACTCCTGCGACTGGTCCCTCCGGCCGGCCAGACGTGCGGCAAGTACCTCGAGGCGTACATGCGGCAAGCAGGCGGCAACCTTCTCAACCCAGGATCGACTTCGGAGTGCGAGTTCTGTCCGGTGAAAGACACAAACACGTTCTTGGCACAGGTCAACATCGCGTATGCAGACCGGTGGCGGAATATCGGATTGCTGTTCGTGTACATCTTCATCAACGCTATTGGCGCGATCGGGCTTTACTGGCTGTTGCGAGTGCCCAAGAAAAAGGGGTTGAAGAAGGCAAAAAAGGAGTGAGAGAGAGATGGCATTTTAATTTTTATTTTTATTTTTTTTCTTCCTTGGGAGGTTGTCTCAAAAATACAAAGAATGCATGGCGAGAATGTGAGAAAAAGCCCGGGGGAGGTTTCAGTCTGTTTGCGTCTTCCTCCCTTTTTTTTCTGTTTTCTGTGGATATCTTGCTTTTTCTTTTATTTTGCTCGGCATGTTTACTGTATATTCCGATTTGCATTTTCTTTTTTTTTTTTTTTGCATCAAGCGGTATAGACTTTTGCAACTCCTTTTTTTGCCTCTTTCTATTGTACTTTTATTAAAATGGAATGTTGATAATAATATAACAATAATCACAGAAATTGCTTCTTGACACGTTCAATCCCGGCGTCGACAATCCACGTGGCATCGAGAATCTTTTCTTTTTTTTTTCTTCTTTGGCTTGGGAGCTGATCCTCTCGTGTCTTTCGGTCTGGATTCATCTCATTAGCATTCCACATGGACATTCTGAGCCAGAAACTTTGTCTCATGCATGTTTAACAATGTCGCTTCAAGTTGGAACCATACTGTCAGGAGATATCATCTTGTTGAGCATCTTGGGGACCACACGGTGTTTTTTCCAGCGTGTTCAAGGCTGAGGTGTTCAAAGGACGAAGATGTATGACACTGTCAATGATCCCAACAACTGGGCAGCCGGGAATTATCACTACAGAGTCCTGTTTTTGGTTTAGATTATCATGAAGGCTTGCCCTTCAGGGTTTTGCTGGAAAGACGGAGTGACAACCCGGATCGATATGTCTTGAAGACTCCGCGATATGAACAGTGGGCTGCCGTGGGTGACATGGTACGCTACTTGGCTGTGCTCGACCCTGCAAGAAGGCCAACACCACTTGTCTTTGGTCTGTAGCTTTTCCCTTTTGATAAATAAAAAAATGATAATCTCCTTACCCTTGTTTGTTCTTGCTTTTTGTTACCAAAGGTCGGGGAATGCGATTAGCTTGGTGCATACACTATAACGGGTTGCCCATGACTATAACTATGCGCGGGCCGTTTTGGTTCAAAAGAAAAAAGACACGCAGCCGATATGCTCA
This sequence comes from Byssoonygena ceratinophila, assembly GCA_001430925.1. Lineage (NCBI taxonomy): Eukaryota > Fungi > Ascomycota > Eurotiomycetes > Onygenales > Onygenaceae > Byssoonygena > Byssoonygena ceratinophila. The sequence continues at coordinate 8,092 of LJPH01000529.1, forward strand.
CGGAGTCGCCGGTTGAAAATGAGTCTCGAGTAAAATTAAAATAATAAAATTCAAAGTTAAACAAGCCATATTGCTTTCTTTGTTTTTCTTCTCTTATCTTTGTATTTTTTAATATTTTCATTTTCATTTTTTCAATGCGTTGAGGAAAAAAGAAGAACAAGGGTGTTCTGGGCATCCTCTTTAGGCGAAGCTTTTCATTTTCGGTGGCCCGAATGGAGATTAGTCGAGGGTCTAGAATTGAGGCCCTACGGTAGGGATGAACAAAAGGTTCAGTCTGTCTTTGCGACTAGTTAGATAGGGGGAGGAAGTGGCAACGAATAGATAGATACTGATCATCACAAACTTCAAACGGTTGGGTGTTCGGGAGTTTGAAAGTGAAACTTGGCCGGTATGCGCGGGACTGGGGGTTTGTTTCGCTCAGACTATTTCATGTTTATGTCAAAGGATGAGGACGGGGGGCCTACGACACCACAGGCGTGCCCGACGCATACGGGATAGTCAGGCGTGGGACACTTCACTCAGCTGCTCTGTCGCAATGTATTTAATTAGAACCAGAGTTAGTCTGTCTGTGTCTGTGTGTTTTGAAACCGGCAACGATGGGGGCCATATTGCGAACTTTGGCCGGAAAGGAAAAGTCTCCTCCGAGACGAGGACATTCAATCTCAGAGTTGTTTCCGGGAATGCTGATACACATTTTGAATGCCTTTTATGAAATCAACCGACGGAAGACCCTACTGGCAGGCAACTGGGTTTGACAGCATCACTTTGAAAGCAGTTCGCATGCTCAGAATGTATGTACAGACATGACCAGCAACACCGCCCAGACCGAGACTGAGATTGTGGGGCGGTGCTGGCTGCTGCCTTCTTCCGCCCCATTTTGTCTTCAGTCTGCGCCCGGATCAAGAGTTCAGTATGTCTACATCACAAAGGCTACATGTTGAAAGTAAATATAAGTCAGCATTACTGTGTCTCTTCATGAATGAGAGATCTTCATCGCCTGCATGTCACTCATGCCACGATACAACTGACAAAGCAAGACCGAGGATAAGCCGTCCATGTGTACTCTGTACTCTGTACTCCGATTTGCTTTTTCTCTTCTTGTCTCTGGGTCAAACTCTGGAAGCGAGAAATGCTGATTATCGCAAGATTGACATCTGACCGGCCGGTAGCGTAACAGGGGCTGTCCCACGATGACTATTGGAATCTCAAAGTCCTGTTATAGATGGTTTACTATGATATATATTTGTAGCAGGGTATCGAGTTCCTAATTTCCCAGGATATGGTACCGGTACTCCATGGTTCTGGTTGTCAAGACATCATCTCAGCTGGCATGGTCTATAGTAACTATACCTAGTAAAGTCCGCTCTTCATCGTCGCCAACGTGTTCCTCTCAAGTGGTCGATCCCCTGCCACAACCGAGAGCTAATCCAGCATTGGTAAACTAATCACTTCTGTAGTCAGAGTCGCCACTCACAGTACATACATCCGGACTCTGAAACTCCAAGCCCGTGATCCCTGTGGCCTGCAAAAGGCGACAAGCGTCTGTGCTCTTGTCAAGTCCCTCGACTTGTTTAACACACAGATAAGCCCGTCTTGTTCTTCCTCTCCCTCCCCCCATTGGCCTTGCAAGCCCACCAATAATGGCTGGAAACTTAGCGACTGAAGGAGAGGAAAAAAAGAAAAAAAAAAACCTCATCATCAGGAATGATTCGCCCCTCGTATCTAAATAAAGGGCAACAGAAAAAAAAAGAAGAAAACCGTACTATCTTTTCCCTCTTTCCCCAAAGTAAGGTTGATGGCAGACTCACACTGCAAGGGGGGGGGATCAACTCTCCCTCTCCATCTTTCTGACTGGCGAGGAGGAGAAGCCGCTGCTGCCAATCAGCAAATGTTTGGTGGACTTTGCTTTTTTCCCTTTTCCTCCGCACACATTGGGCCCTGTCGTGCATCATTGGGCCCCTTTTTGAGAGCACAACCGTGTTGGAGTGCTTTTGGTCTTGGATGACGCCGGCCCAGCAAGGATGGCCCAAATGCGGCTCTGCTAGGCCAATAATTAATTGCCCTTTGCTTCTTTTTTCTCCCTGCGCATGCCGGAGAGGCGAAAGAGGGAGAGGGGGGGGGAGGCTGGATAAGGGCCCTCCCGTACCCAATCTAGAGCCAAGTCTTTTTTTGCGCATCGCTGGGTTTACTGGGGGCTTAGCCGCATCAGGAATATGATAATGTCCTCTCGAGAGTCTTGGACTTGGGCTTTTGCATTGTCTTTTGCTTTTTTCATCAAGGACCCGTGCATGCAAAGCCAGTCAAAGCCAGTCGGTACGAATGACCGCGCCTCCTCTTCAGTATCTACCCCAGTAGATCGGTGGAAGCTTGCTCGCATCACTCGGAGAGGAGCTTCTACCTTTGTTATATATATATATACTTCCTCCTTGTTCACCCGACAAGAAGGATCCGTCTGTTTCTGAAATTTTAGTATAGTTTCTTTTATCCATTCCAAGATATAAACCGTTGGATCACATCACCTTTCAAGATTCACTCCGCACGGCATCGGCATAGCTTATCACGCGAAAATAGCTGCGCCGTCGGCCCAGTTGTCTGCCCTGTGCAAGATGAATGATCTTGCGTATACGCTTTTTGGCGACATGCCGCAATACTCCACCACCGAACAGCTGACCGCCGACGAGTTCGACCTCGATTACCACCCGGACATCATGAACCCAGAAGACATCCTGGCAGACTCGACCGAGTACCTCTTCCGCTCCGGCGCTGCAGACCTGGCCAGCGGCACAGATCTTCTCACGAGGCCGGCGAGAGTGGAGCAGCGCATATCCAGTCTGGAGAAATCGATCACGGACAGCCGCTCATACCCTTCGGTCGAGGACGACCTGCACGGTGCTCACTACCTCCCCATCCGGAACACCACGCCCATGCAGCAGCAGCAGCCGCCTCCCATCAACGCCATGAGATATGCCTCGCCCTCTGGCTCACAGGGCGGAGACCGGTCCGCCACCGGCTCGTTGATGAGTGACCATTCGTGGATGATGTTCCAGAACCACCTGCACAGCGCCACCCCGTCGCCGATGCTCGACAGCTTCCAGCTCTTCAGTCCCGCCTCACTGATACCCACGATGGAAGAGTCGTACTGCGGCAGTGAATACTCGGTCAATCCCAACGATCTGCAGCACTACCCGGACCCGAGTCTGCAGATGCACAGTCCGACGACGACGACGACCCCGGACGACGATGGCATCTTATCCTTTGACGACCCGGCTCACTATGAACAACAGATCCCCGCCCAGCACATGTTCACCTACCCGGGCCATGACGCCCACTTTGCATACGACAATCCGCAATTCGACGCGCAACAGGACATCGACCCTCTCCTCAGCCAACACCCCGAAGACGCCGCCGCCGTTGAACCACCGCGGAAGCGAATGAAGTGTGCACCAGAGCCCAACTCCGATGCAATGTCGCAGACCGACACCAGCCCAGAGCCTCCAAAGAGAAAGGCAAAACAGGCCGCGAACAGCTCCAAACTAAAACGCTCCTTTGTCAAGCGCGGCGCAAAGCACCGCGGACGATCCCCGCCCCCAACCAGAACCCCAGCCTGGGCGCTGCGCAAGAAAGCAGCGGAGCGCCAGTTCCCCTGTGTCTTCGCTCCCTACGGCTGCACCCTCGTCTTCGTCTCCAAGAACGAATGGAAGCGGCACGTCATGAGCCAGCATCTCCAACTCGGATACTACCGCTGCGATGTCGGCACCTGCAAGGTCGACGCCTCGCCACCATCAGACTCTGCCTCGTTCCATACCTGCTCTTCTTCGTCATCATCATCATCATCATCCTCTACTACTACTACCGACACTGCCACTGCCACCACCACGCGTGCCCACAACGACTTCAACCGCAAGGACCTCTTCACCCAGCACCAACGCCGCATGCACGCGCCCTGGCGCGTCCCCGGCTCCCCACCCTCCCCCAACACCACCACCAACACCACCACCACCACAGCATTCGAACCAAGCAAGCGTGCCCGCGACGCCTTCGAAGCCTCTCTCGACGCCGTCCGCCAGCGGTGCTGGATCGAACAGCGAGAAGCGCCACAGTACAGCCAGTGCACGTACTGCTCCGAAGAGTTCAAGGGAGCCGGGTGCTGGGAAGCCAGGATGGAGCATGTCGGCAAGCACTGTGAGAGCGGCGACGTTGAGATCCGAGAGGATGCTGGGTTGCAGGAGTGGGCGGTGGAGGAAGGGATTGTGAGGATGGTGGGAGAGGGGCGGTGGGAGTTGATGGGTGGGCAGAGGGGGGGGAGGAGAGGAGGCAGCGGTGGTGCTGTTGCTGGCACTGCTGCGGTGGGCGGCATGGTGTTTTTTGGCAACTGAGAAATAAACAAATGAAAGTGAGATATGAGAGAATGACTGCGATGCTGGTCTTGATACCCCCTTTTTCTTTTTTTTACTGTCTAATATCTGTTGGCACTTCCTTGCAATGCTGCTTTTGTATATGTGTGTATTTCTATTTCTACCTACCCTGGCTCCTTTTGCCCTTTGATACTCTGCTTGTAATCCTGATGACATTGTTTCCTTTCTCACTTCTGTTTTAAAGGATCTCCCAAGTCCGTGTCTGCTTGTTCTACATCTTCTTGCACCCAAGTATAACACGGCAGTTCATCTCCTATGTCATTCTATATATACACGCATAGCGGGCATATACAACATGAAATATTCTTCTTTAATATCTTCTTATTACTCCTCTTCAATACCAATCTTCTTGACTCAACAAGAAGGACAAAATATCCCACTATCATTTCTCAACCCCGTACTCCGTACATTAAAGGAGCATCAATCATAGATCCCTGACCATATATTCCAAGAACACGTTAGCTTAGGCCCGGGAATACCGTCCGACGCGAAGTCACACTCTAAACCATCTATCTACGACATGGGGTAACTAGTTTATAGCCGCAGCCAAGGGGCCCAGGATCGGGGCTCAACCTCAAGGCGCCCAAAAAAAAAAAAAAAAAAAAAAGGAAAGAAAGAAAAAACGAGGCTCATAACTATACCCCCGTCCCGTCGCCTTGATCTATTCAAATTCGTATAATCAAAAAGGTTGAATATTCCAAACAAACCAGGGCGAACAATGAGAAATGGTGGCTTTTCTCAACGAGGCTCATCTCATCGCAAAGCGGGCATGGCGTACGTAACTACGGGGGACGGGGGACCAAAAGAGGCTTCTCAAATTCGCCGCGTGGACGGTTTTTTTTGTTAAAAGCAAATCTGGGGCTAGATTTGGGGGCCGGCTTGGCCTTTTTATTGTCTTCATTGCACGTCATCGTGATTTTGATATATAAGCCGGGTCAGGTAGTTACTCAGGAGGTTTGGCAGCCCAAGCCTAGATCCAAATATGGGATATAAAAGAATTTCCGAACTATTCCTGGCAAAAGGGCCTCTGATGATTTATCATACTTGGACAGCTTAGGTTGTTGTTCATATGTTGATAACTGTTGAGACTATTCCAAAACTCTTAATTAAAAGGATATCAGGGAAAAGAGATTTCAACCCGAGTACCCGAAAAATCATAATAAAACATTTACAGCATGGCAGGGATCAAAAGGGTTTGAAGCATTAACAGCCAAAGCTATGGCAGAGACGGTAATTTGAAAGACGTACTATACAGTCTCACACCCCATAGATGGCGGAGAGTGCGGCCGGGCATCAGATACAGAAGTAAGAAAGTAGGCAAAAGAGTCTCGAGCAGGAGACATGGCATATGACACCGACAATCAAAGAAGTTGAAGAAAAGGGGTAAAGTGACGTGACCAGAACAACTCCTCCACCCGTTTCCTGTCAATAATCTTTATGAATGTGAAGGCTGTTCACGTTTGGACTTTGAGTGCTTAGAAGCAGCATTCAAGGCACTCGAAACAACATTCACAGCTCTCCTCGCAGAGAAAGCAGCAGCAAATGGTTGCAAGACTATAGATGTGTAATCAATTAGATCTTTTCCTTGTTTCGATATTGATCGCAAATCTCGGATATGTCCTCACCAAGCATAGAGACATCCACGATCCTTCTTTTCCCGCACAACAACTGTCTGTGGTGGTGCTTGCTGAGGGTATTGCATCTGGCAAATATGAATTTATAACTTAGCAGTGCTCTATCCAGACATTGTCTTTCTTTGTGCGAACAGAGGCAGCGGAAGACGACATACCTGGGGAGGAGGTCCCTGGGGATAGCCCTGAGGAGGGTAACCCTGTGGAGGATAACCTTGTGGAGGATAACCCTGGGGTGGATACCTTGAAAGAAAGACAACAGTATCAGTGACAGAAGGCTCAATTCACAGCCAGATGAATTAGACCTACGATTGAGGAGGAGGGGGCTGCTGGTAGTACGCCTGGCTTGCCATTGTGCGAGAATGAAGAATTAAGATGCGTGCAGCGAAGAGACCAAGCTGTGGATAGTTAGAAAATAGATGAGGGCTGTTCACAGGAGCTGGCTTACTTGATGATAAGTCTGGAGGGATGCTGAGAGAAAGAGAGAGGGAGAGAGAGAGAGAGGAAGACAAAGAGAAAGCAAAATGATGCAGAGAGAGTGAGGGTCTCGGATGTTTTTCCTTTGTGGTCTGGTTCTTCATCCGATGATGGCCTCTGATAGCTCATAACATGCCAGTACCGTACGTACACTTTTCCTTACAGCTGCAGTATCCCAGGCCATACCCAGATATATTAACTATCCTGCTGTCTATCTCTGAAATTTGATGCTTGTCGAGTTAACAAATACAGATTCGCACCAGTTGTGACTTCCGGCATTCTACGGAGCTTCCTCCAGCCATTATCAGCACAGCAGCAGCTCTGAGTCTGGTCCGGTAGTCGTCCTCCGCACATACAGACGGGAACTACAGTCTGCCATACACACTCCGTACATACAGTACGGATCCATCGTGAAGATGTTCGAGGTAATAATCGGTGGGGAAGAGACCGCGAAACGGGCCGTGGAGATGCCAAGAAGCCTTAGCTTGCGCCACTACCAGCCACAAGTCAATGATCGGCCACTTCCTGTGTGTCAGCACAGAAAGAGCAGCTTCAAATTCAGAAAATCAAAGCAGGATTGAAGTAATTACTAATTAATATCAACTTGCTTACTCCGTACGTTTTGACTCCAACTGAAGCACAAACAAGAGACTCGGGATAGCTTGATCATCATAAACCCCTAGGGTCAGATCTAGTTGTTGGCGGCGGGGAGATTGGTCAGCTAACCCCCACCATTCATCCTCAGGCCCCTACCTACCCCACCCCTAATATTACACGAAATTCATTTCCACTATGAGATTGCAACCATATCAAAACCAATCTACGGAGTACACCGGCATCCTCATCACAGTTGAATTCCATTCTCTTATCTATCTATCTATATACTTTTCATCCATCATCCAAAATGTCGTCTCTTCTCAGCGATACCAAGCAAGGAGTGGACGATAAAAAGAATCAATTGAAGGAACTACAGGGTGAATCTATGAGAGTTCAGCAATACATATATAAAAGTTCCAAAGTCAACCTTGAAAACCTTTCTACAAAAGCTAGGGAAGCCCAACAAGCTCGTCTGGTGAAAGCGGTGCCGCAGTCGAGGAACAACTTGAAGCTGAAATGGCGAGATATAGAAAGATCCGGGGTAACATTGAAGGCATTCAAGACTCAATCACCTTGCTAAACAAATGAGGCTGTGAGTTTGTATAATAATTAGCAGGCATCATCTTCTAAACCTTTGATTGATAATGCTGGGGGACTGCTTAGCTGAGGGCAAGGTGTCTGGCGATGTAAACTGTTTGAGTCCTTCGAACAACTTGCCTTCTTCTTCCACAGTCGGTGATTCGATGGTTGGTCTTGTGGCAATGCCTAGCCCTTGTCGCTCCTTTTCAAATGTTTGAAATTCTTTCCACTTTTTGCACACGGCTTCAAGATCGGGAGCTCGCTCTTTTAATTCAAAGAAAGCTTTAACATGCTTCTCCGTGGAGAATTGGTACTCTCTTCCGCCGTTGCCAGATCACGTCAATGCCAGACTACTTGAGAATCCTCCTCCACGCGTGACACCAGCTGCCCAGCCTCACCACTATGGGAGAAGAACCCAAACTGGGAGTTCAACAAGACTAAGAAGGGCACAGAAGAAAAGGGAACTGGAAGAGCTCATCACCCAGTGTGATGCTCAATTCGCGAAACTGACCAAGTCGTCGACGCGGAATACGCTTGATGGGGACACAAGGATTCTCAGTCATTTTGAGGAGAATCTGCGAAGTCAGGTCATCCAAATCCTTACTGACTTTAGAGCCACGAAGGATTGGTTCAAGATTGAGTCTCTGGAAGATCCTACTGTTGTAACCTTGAAGCTCACCGACCGACAACACCAGGCGATCGCGAGACAGCTTGCGGAAGAGGCTGCAATGAAAAAATTGACAGGCGATGATGGAGATTATGTGCACCTGGAGCCCATGGAGGATGGCCAATTCACAAAAGAGCAGAAAGAATATTGGCAGCTCAGGAATAAATCGTTCAGCGCAAGATATAATCAGCTTGAAGAAGCACGAAAGGCTCTGTGGACCCTATACCAGAAATGTAGGATAAGTTGTTTTTGCCAACAGACCACCGCTGTTTCCCAGCCGAGCACACGTCCGATGACAAGGTCTCAACACACAGCACAGGTTGCAGACCAACCTCAACTACAAGATGTGAACAAAGCAGCCGCCAGACGGATACGAACCATCACACGTCGAAGGATGAAGGAGGAACACTGTCAACACTTGATGAGAAGTGCAGACATCACCAATGCTAACATGGTTGTGAAGTCTCCTCCATTGTCATATCAGCCACCAACTGCAGTATCCGACCAGTCACGACTAAAGTGAAGTGAGGACAATGAGAAGCCTCAACACTGCTCTGTATCCAAGTCATTGAAACAGTGTGATAATGACTGCTTGTTGCCTCTCCACTTAATCCATGGATCAAGAATATCCAAGCATAAAGAGACAATTGGCAGGTGATCTGTCAAGAACAACATACCAAAGGCCCCAAGCAACATTACTCTACGAAAAAGCACACGGATATTGAGAAAACCAGAAAGGTTCTGTCCTGGCTAGGTGAATGTCATTACCCTGTAACAATGAGTCACCATCTAACCAGTTAGTAGTTGCCAAAGTTACTAATGTCAAGAGAAGGTTGTCAATGCATATTTGAATAGAAAAAAGACATGGCCGCAACATCACAAGCACTCTGACATCTTCCAATCGATATCTGGTCCTTCTGCGGAGCCCCGCGTTGCTGCTCCCTGGTCAACGCCACCCTACCCTTGCAACCTGATGCCGCGCTCTGAAACAGCTTGTGGCAACAACTCACTGAAGAAAGATCATAGATACTGAGAGAGAAAATCTGCGTCAGGTGAAACCATGGCCTTATGTAATGATCCCTCTGTCAAGATCAGGTGTAGGTGTGCAGAAACGCGGCCCGGTTCGATCTGTTGAATGTCGAGTGCGTCAAGTGCACCGAGCCGTCCGGCTGATCGCTCCCGAACTCGAAGACTTGCGCAGGGCATGACCCTTGATCGCGCGATCTTTGGGGGAGCGGCATATTACCCTCAATGTCCGACCCAATACTGATGGATCAGGCTCCTGGTATCCACCCCAGACTAATCATGGCCTGCCCTATCTGAATCACCATTGGATGAGGCAGGTGAGAGAAGACAGTTCAGATGAACTGTCATCTACTTCACCCGCATCCCTCTTCACTGGAGCTTCATGGCTCAGGGCAGTCATTCTGCTGTCTAGTAACTCAGAGAGTCTTCTAAGCATGCTATGCTCTCTTATCTCTGTAACAAAGATTTCCTTTTGTTTGAAATGTCCTTCATTCTGGTCAATTTCAACAGTCAGTATTCCCAATATAATCCTCCAAAGCAGCAATGGAGCAAACTAGCTGCTGTAGTGAGAGCTGGTAAGGATAGGATTGAAGAAGCTACTCTATAAATTGAAAGATTGCCATGAATATGTTCACTGGTATATGGTCATTAATCGCAAGTTTTGCGAACTGTAGTCCACACCAGAGAAACGCTTCCCTTGGTTGCTGACCTAACGCCCCTGCATCACGTAACTAACTAATCCAGTGACGTGGGGTTGCAGTCGACTGTTGATTTGTACCTGTTGGTGTTCAGCGGTGGCCATATACCTGACATCCTCGTTTGTTGACCATCTGGTATCTTATTAAATCAACGTGCGAGTGATTCGGCCAATTCGTTTCGAAAACCCATCCTCCATTGACCACGGTCTATTTGTTCTTTTGCTGCAACAATGGCTCCTCCCGCAATAATCGCGCCTTCAATTCTCTCCGCTGACTTCGCATATCTCGGTTCCGAGTGCGCAGAACTCATGAATGCGAACAGCGATTGGATCCATGTTGACATTATGGACGGTCACTTTGTGCCGAATATAACATTTGGCGCCCCTGTTGTTTCGAGTATCCGTTCCCATGTGCCGAAACCAGCGAGCGTTGGTGGGAAGGGAACCTTTGACTGTCATATGATGATCGCAGAGGTAGGCTAGTCATTCACTCACTCTCTACAGCAAAGGAGGTACATACAAGGGTCTTATACATACGTTGAATGACTGAATCTGTCACATTTGTTGTCCAAGTTACAAAATGGCAGTGTTGAATGATAGTCAAATCACCCTTTCTTCATGAATTTTCCTCTCTGCTATTCCCATTCAATTGCACTCGGACCAAGGCAAGCTAACCTTTTTGTCCTACTTGGGCCCTACAACCCCGCGCTCCATGTTCCGCTGATTTGCTCTCCCCCCCCCCACCCCATCCGACAAGATGAGCCAAAATCGGCGGCACAAGAGCGGGGCGTTGTGCTCCAAGGGGCCCAAAAAGGAACTTTGGATTTCTCCACAAATAGCCTCAAAGATGGGTTGAAGACTTCAAGAAAGCAGGCTGCGATCTATACTGCTTTCACTGGGAAGCAGCCATGACTTCCACCGCCGCAAAGGAACCAGCCGACAAGGAAACAACGAGGAAGACGAGCCCCAAGGAATTGATCCGTTATATCCACGAGACCGGCATGCAGGCTGGGATCGCGCTCAAACCTGCGACCTCGGTGGACGTTCTTTGGGATATCTTGGAGAATCCGGAGGAGATTGAAAGACCGGACGTAAGTGATATATTTGGAAAAAGAAAAGAGAGTATGTGGTCGAGCGACATTTGACTGATGCGTCGCGGGTGTCACTAGATGGTGCTGATAATGACGGTGGAACCCGGTTTCGGCGGACAGAAATTCATGGCGTCTGAACTTCCCAAGGTCCAGGCGCTGAGGAAGAAATATCCAGATATGAACATCGAGGTCGACGGAGGTTTGGGCCTGGGGACCATCGACCAGGCCGCTGACGCCGGCGCCAACGTCATCGTGGCCGGCTCAGCGGTATTTGGAGCGACTGATCCTGCAGAGGTCATCGCGAAGCTACGAGAGGCCGTGGAGAGAAGGAGAAGCGGGGTCGATGGGTGAACGCTTTTTCTACACAGGTCGTCCAGACTCGTGTTTGCCAAGGTCTTGTAGAATAGCAAGTTAGAGCATTCGTCAATCACCTCTTGAACAACTACACAAAGTTCACCAGGTGTAAGGTCAAGACAGTAATTTGATATCTGGTATTAGAGAGCACGCCTATGTACGGACATACAGTGCGTGTTCAGAGGATATATTCATTAGGTCCATGTGGCGCGCTTCCTTGTAAACACCTCATCACTGTATGGTGGTCAGGGCCTATTTCTAATTGTCACCCTCAATCGCTTCTTTGTCCCCACAACCCATGTCCTTATCTTTACCCTTCCCCTTCTCATCTTCAGCGCCACACTGCTGCGGTAATGACGGAGTAGGCTCGTTAGATTCTCTCTTTTCTTCAGGTTTTGAAGAAGCTTGTGGCTCCTCCGGTTTTAAGCCCTTTTCCGCTGTTATCAACGGCTTCTCCTCACTTGAGGCCAGAGCTTTCTCCGCCACTGCCTGTTCCGCTCCCTGCATCGACGACGGCGACTTCGCACCCAGCTTGGCACGAGTGTTTTCCTTTGCCTTTGCGGCAGCTTCTTCGCTTGCCTGTCTCAAGGCCAGCGTCAAGCGTTCTTCCGGCCTTGACTGCGCCGAGGGTGTTCGTGAGGGTGTGCTCACGATCTGGATGTGTGGAGAGGAGGAGGTCGTGGACGGTGGAGCGGCGATCACTGATGCAGTGCTTGTGATTATTGCTGGGAGCGGTCTAGATGGGGTGTTGATGCTGGAGGGGATAGGTGATGCCGTGGCGGCGGATGCAGCACCGCCGCGTAATTGATCTTTGAGCTCGCCGTACTCGTTCCATTCTTCAACTTGTTCTATGTCCTATTTGGTTGTGTTAGTTTAAGCGTGCTGTCAGTGAGCGCTTTTTCTCCAGGGAGCTAGCTACGGAGCTTCACCGCTCGCAATGGAGAAAGAACCAACTGAGATGGATATATATATACTCACAGCAACGATGTTTCCGTGTCTCACCAACCCTGGTAATTTCCTTCCTTTTGACCTCATTCCCCACAGGAACCGCGCTTTGTCATCTGTGGCGGCATCGATGGCCCGAAAGCCGATCTTGTTAGCTTTCAGAATGGTTTCTAATCTTGAGGTAGCGGTGATGATGTGTGATGATCCGGCTGTCAGCGAGGTGAAAAGATACAGGGTGGGATCGTCCAAAGAATATGAGGGAGATTGGTCAGGCATGATTCAAATCCAGTCGAGCACTGAGTGAATTTCCTATTCTGAAGTGGGATTCGGTTGTTCGCTGATGGGATCACAGTGGGCGATGAAGCTGTTGGGGAAGCTCTGATATGAATTTCTGAACGGCTGACTAAGGCCAGGCAAGCTCCACAATCCAACTAGCTAGTTATGTCATTGGTCAGGTCCCTGAAGCAAAGGCGGTGAGGGCTCGATTAGGTAATTCCAGTTTTGCCATAGAGATATCATATCAGCGGCATAATAGTTGCTGTTGTTGGGCTAAGTATTTTGACTGATTCATCTAATGTTGATTGAGAATGACTAGACTTGCCATTCTGAATGGTGTTGGGCATCATCCTGTATCGTAAAGTATCCACATAATCTTTCCATTTGCTTTTGGTATATGCAGAGCCATTCCATGGGCGACAGACAGCTCCTGTGTCATCATGTATGCTAAATCAATTGCTTACTGATTGGGGGATGAAAGTCTACATTGATAATCGAAGGATGTGCACTGAGACAAGAGAATGGCAAGCTTGCGTCTTGGGATAGCCAAGTCGTTCTACTTGCTAAGTTTTTGACTTCTCGCATCAGCATAACTACTCCATACTCCGTAGATGTGGGTGAATCATCTGAAGATCCTGCATGCAATCTGGCCAAGGGAGAAATTCTTCCAGTCTTGTGTGATAAGATAGATTCTTGAAACAGTCTCGAAGCACATGCATGATAACAAGACCTTCTCCAGTCAACTCAGGGGCAGCTGTCCCAACGGGCAAGATATGGATGGGCTTTCGCGGATGGCACGGCCACACAGCACACCCTTCAATGCCAGCAAAAGAGGCCCCGCAGGTGGCTTGGCAGAGAGCTGTCACGTGAGCTGGCCTTTTCGGGTCAGTCCACAGGTCAGGACCGTGATCTCCAGTCTGGGACTCTCGGACAAGGAGTAATTCTCCTCCCTCCCAAGACCCAGAATTGTCCTCTGCGGATACCCGACTTGACTGGAGCGACGTGGCATCGCTGAGAGGCAGTGTGGTTCGGGTGCAGGAGGGGACTAGGCCCTTATTGGGGCTGGTAGGTCGCTGCATGCATGAATACGAGAAGGGCCTCATGAGCCATTTCGAAGCAGGACGCGATGGTCTTGTCCCAAGCCTGGAGTCGAGAATCTTTTTATTACTCCGTATATGAGAAAAGACATGGCAAAGTGACCTCGGTTCGTTGAAAGAGGCATAACACCTATCTTCTCGTCTCTGCTGATTGTGGACCGTTGAGCTGACAGATATTAATCACCCATCCAAGGGATGTGCGCCTTCGTCCGCCGTCCACGATGACGAGCGAGCTGCTGCAAGTGTCCACAAGACCCCAAGCCCACTCGCTGCAGCCAAGCCTTTTACTGGTGCCCGGTTTTGCTGGCGCACCCTCCTGTTAGGCCGCCTCACTTTGAACTGGACGAACAATTGGCCGCCGACGTGCATTTTCCTACGGTCGTCAGCCCAGACCAAACGCGCGCTGCCTCCACTCCAACGACTCTCGCAACAAGCCGAGTTCGTGTGACGGCCTTTTTCTCCCGCCCACCCTGCCAGAACTGCAGCCTCCAAGACTGTGCCGTGGTGTGCCTTGTGATTTGTCTTCGCTCCGGCCCAAAGAGAGAATATCCTGGTGGTGCTATTTCTTCGGGCTCTGACTCGCCAGTCGAGAATGGCTCTTCAGCAAAGGAGCATCCGTCGAATACCTCTACCGGGTGCCCCTATTGGTCAAATACCAGGCGGATCACGCTGCTCACTCTCCGAAACAGTCTTAGCCCAATTGGTGTTTCAAAGCCGGCCGTGAGGTTTGCGGGCTCTCGTTCATGGTGGTGGTCAGCAGCAGTGCCCATCCGAAATCCCCGGTCAGGCTGGCCTTGTCCTCTTCGTTCAATAAAGGCCTCAACTCCCTCCTCCCTCTCTTCCTCTTCCTTTCCCACCATCTCTCCACCTTATTACTGAAACAGAAATATTCTGTCGGTTGATTCAACTGCTTATCATACCTCACTTGCCAATCTTCTCAATTGGAGCTCTTCTGTGAGCACCTTCTTTTTGACTTCACATTCAGTTTCTAGAGTCCCCCCTTAAGTAACCGGCTTACATCTTGGTACACCGCTCAACCGGACCTTTTTGAGACCAACCACTGGAGCTATTTTGGTTTACTTGAACACCGTCAACTACTCGACATGGCCGTCAACGTCAACTCCGATCAGCTATTATCTTCGGCTAGAGATCTTTTTTGGACACAGCATTGCAATCTCTCGGAATCGAAACGGCAACAACTTTGGACCCAGCACCTCAGTCAGTTCATCTGCGGACCGACTCCTGCTACTACTATGGGTGGCTCCGGACCCAACGTACAGGACAGAAGCGGTGGATCCGGCCTTTTGGGAAAACGGTCTGGGGAAGACATCCCTCGCACTCTGCCTCCTGGATCCCCTCCAACGAAACGACGAGCTCTCGTAGGTTCCCACTTTTCCACGTCCTTGGTTCTACTCCCCTCCCATCCGAGCTGTTCTGTTCCTCGTGCTCTTTACCCTTTGGATTAACAGTGGATCTAGACCCCGGAATCCCATTCCCTGAACCGTCCCTCGTCCAGCTCTTCATTCTCTGCACGCTCTCAACTTGCTCGGCAGTCATCTACACGCTCACGGACAGGTAACTCTTCTCGAAAGGCCGGGACGACATCCGGCTCTCGAACAATTTGGAATCAACAAGTTTCGCCTGTTCTTTCGCAGTCAATGGAGGAACTGGTCCTGCCCGCCCAGGCAACCCCTTCTGTCTTCTACCATTCCCAGACTGCATCAACGGACTACACGCAACACGGTTTGGACGGTTTCGCTGCTGCTGCTCCCTACGTCAACCAGGCTTCTGGATCGTCCAGGAGCCTCGAGATCGACATGGACCACGGGCTTTCGGCGCATGCTTTGGTTCTCGATTCGCAGAACCACGGTCAGTTGACCGTGGGGACAGAGTCAGTTCCGATGACTCGGAGTCTGACATCAGACTCACTGTGCGGAGGAATGGACATGATCAGGTTCGATTCGAACAGATCATTCCTTGAAAATCTGGATTTTCCAGATAATCAGTTATCAGGAAAATTCACTACGCAGTCATTTGGCCCTTACAATGACGCCAATTACTCCCTTCACTCTTCTCCTATTTCCCAGTTCCACTCTCGTAACATGCATCATGTTCAGTTTTCTCAGTCATTGCCCGAATCTGGGTCTGACTTCTTTCGTCATGCTCTTTCTGCTTCTTTGAATCGTTCAGTGTCTTCTGATTCTTCTTCTGCTTCATCTACCGAGATGAAGCATTCTCTATCGAGTCAAAGTTCAAACTCGGTAGCCTCCAACGAGATTCGAGCTCGGCGGAGGACTCGGGAGCAAGTTGTGCAAGGCACACAGAAGATCGCACCAAAGCCTGCGCAGGCTCAATCAAATAATGTTTTGGAACATAAAATGATCATCGCATCGGAAGACGGCACTTCTCGAGAAGTTGCGGCTATCCCCAAAGCGTCTGTCCAACGGCCTTTGCGACCGAAGACGTATTGTAGATATTGCAATGAACAGCCTGAAGGCTTTCACGGCGAGCATGAGTTGAGAA
The DNA here is from genome assembly GCA_001430925.1 of Byssoonygena ceratinophila. NCBI lineage: Eukaryota > Fungi > Ascomycota > Eurotiomycetes > Onygenales > Onygenaceae > Byssoonygena > Byssoonygena ceratinophila. The sequence goes on from LJPH01000529.1 coordinate 24,467, forward strand.
GGCACGTTGAACGTGTGCATGCTGTCGTTCGGAAAGTGTGGGTTTGTGTTGACATCTCCACTGACAAGAAGTTCCTTGCAAACTGCAAGGCATGCCGCAATGGCAAGCGATATGGCGCGAACTATAATGCTGCAGCTCATCTACGACGCACCCACTTCAACCCGTGCCAGCGCGGACGTGGTGGGAGAGGCAAAGATAGTGAGAAGCGTGGCGGAAAGGGCGGTGGCACCACGCCGTCGATGGACGTGCTCAAGCACTGGATGGAACAGCGGGAAGAGATCGTGGTGGACAACGCACGGATCCTCCTCGACAACGATATCACCCCCGAGGAAGCCGAGCTCTTGGGTCGCCGGAGGATTTCGGACACACCGAGCATCGATCACAGCGACAGCCAAAGCGTCGAGTCGCCCATGGCCCCAATGGCTTTCGAGTCCCATACCTCCACACCGGTCGATGAGCCGAGTGACATGAACCAAGACCTTGCGTTCGAGTTTGACGACTTCACCAACTCCCCAATGGAGTGGGACGCAAGCACAGCAACTGGATATCAAGGGTTTGACAATGCTACTTTGAATCCTTTCGATTCATCCTACTTTGATCCTGCTTCGTTTCTTCAAACCCAGCCAATGAGTGCTGAGATTGGATCTTATATTCCTGTTATGCTGTAGAATCGTCTGCGATCTACAACTGTATAACCTCTGCGTTTGATTTCTGTTGTTTGGCTTCATTTCTCGACTCGTCTTCTTCTCTTCTCTTTTTCTCCTTTTCTCTCTTCCATTTTTCAATAATCTTTTTTCTCATCTTCATTTCATTTCTCAATTCTTTTGCGTTTTAAGGTGGAGATTTTCGCGAATCTCCATCTTCGTTTTCATCTTTGAACAGAGGAGCCGATACATCGAAAGGTTATCGCGTTCTCGGTTGAAAGAGAATTGGTTTTTGATTTCTTTCTCATTCGTCACTGCGACTTCTCGACTTGCTTGATGCTATGCCGTTTTGTACTGGGGTACTGTGTACTGCATACTATGTATGATGCTTATTGCTTTGCTGTGATACTTCTTTTCTTCCAGCCATTGGTGATCACACTGATGTGAAAGATAAAATGGCTGGAGTCGTTGTTGAACTTTCTTGAACTTCTGATTTGATGGCGACAGGCCACGCTGCCGCCATGTTGATTCTTTTCTTTTTTTCTTCTTTTCTTCTTTTTTCTATAAACCTATGATTTGTACGGTATGATGATGATAATCACGATTCCAACATTAGTTAATCTTCACCTTCACTCCGGCATTGAATTATGTAAGACGGCTGTAGACCACCTACTTGGGCGAGTGTAACGTCAGCAACATACGCATCGCTCATGCCTCTCTTGCCATTTTTGGAAGTCGCGCGACGTGGGCATCCCGCGGGGGAGGGAAGGGTGAGCTGACGTTGCAATGCAGAATTGCTCAATCAGCCAGGAACGAACCAAGAGCCAACAGGCCAGAAATAGAAACAGCGTCGGCGCTTAGCTGGCTTGGCAGCAACTGATTGGTTCTGTGCATGCAGCTTGGTGGAGCCGTGCTGTCCAATCGGTATCATCTGCTTTGGCGCCCATGGCTTGCTGCCGTCTGATTGGGCATAGTGGATCCATTAGTGGATCCCGGTCTTGGCTGTGATGAACGGGCGTCGGACCAGTCAGAGTAGCAGGACGAGGGGCATCACCTGTCAGAACTCGCTGGTGGGAGATTCATATTCTGCTCCTCTTCTCTCTTCTCTCTCTTCTTTCATCTCTCCTCTTCTTCACCATCAGGACACCTGTTGATCGGGTGCGGTACTTCTTTTGTTTTTCTCCCTTCCTTTTGTCTTCTTTTTGAATTAGCTAAGATACCCTCTATTTAATACTTAATACTGTTTGTTTTAATCATCACGAGAGCTGGCTTCTCTCAACCTTGGCGCCGTCGTTGTCTCATATACCATTGTATACAGATCAGGATATCTGTAACCGTGAGAAATACCTCCTAACGATGGCGCTTTCATTCAACTCTTCAATGCGGTCCCAGGTGTCTCGACAGGCTCGAGCCGATGTGCCGCTTAATACTATATTGGAGGATACGCTGGAGGGCCAGGTTGGAAACAAGATTCGTGGCCTCACCACGCAAAGCCAACAGCACTTCCCTGAATATGATGCCACGGCCCACAGTTTCAAAACAGAGACGACGCACAACCGTGGCTCTACTGTCCGCGTATCCTCGCCGCTATCACGGCATGGAGATGGGTATCGCTTCTCCATCTCCTCGTCAAGAAGGGCTTCCTGCGCGACTGACTGTCGAGCACGACGCCGAGAAAGTTTCGATGACCTGTATGACGTGACGGATGAATCGGATCGTGAAAGCTGTCCCTCTTTATCCAGCCACGGCGAAACAAGGTCCAACAGCTCGTTTACTGCGTCTGACGTAGGCAGTGCAATCGTGGGCCGTCGGCGGACGTTCCCTACACTGTTCATTCCATCGTCTAACATTGATTCGAAACCGTCACCCGTTCCACCCACTCCACCACCTAAAATTCCTGTTTCCCCTAGGACTCTCGCCAAGTTGCCTCGAAGCGTGCCGGCAATCGCCGCGCCGCCATCGCTGGCAGGAAGTGTCAGTGGGTCGTCCGACAGACCTTCAACGTTCGGTTCTCCGCAGACACCAAATATGGCCGACGTACCTGATGTCGACTGGGACGAAGAGCAACTGAGAATGCACAACAACCTGAGATCCGCAAACAGCTCTGGACCGCCAAGTGCTTCGATGAGCCCACAGCTCGATATTCGCCTGGAGTCACTTGACGATTGGAGCGCTGTTCTCGGTAATTTTCCACGTATTCCGACTCAGGCCGTCAACCGTCGTTCTTCCTCGGTTTGTGAGTCGGATGGTGCGCCATCCGTGGAGAGTAATAGGGGCGTTCAGCTCCCATTCGCTGCCCTGGCCACTCTTGAACGTTTTGATATGGACCCAGACCACCTCCAGAGTCCAGCACCCTCGGAGGTGGGCAGTACTGAAGAAATGCACGAAGTTCCAAGTCGCCTGCATCCGAATTATTCTGGCGAACCGGTGTCTGCATCAATTTACTCTGGATCCTCGTTCACGACCTTGAGTATACCGTCACCGGGTGGTTTCTTTGCTTCGCTCAAGGGACAAGCTCGAAAAACTTGGTGTTTTCCAAATTCAAATACGCCCACATCCGCTATGGCTGAAAGATTTTACAGTTTACCGTGGGAGTCCAAACGCAATACTATTGTCGAGCAAGTAGTGGAATGCGCCGATGATGACACCGAAGGCCCCCCGACAGCAAAGGCGGTAGCGTCAGGCCCCCCGACTGCGAAAAGAGTCCCATCTGAATTCACTACTGAAGATGTGAAACACCGGCCGGCTCGGGACCTGCTTGGCAACAATGAATATGATACCTCTTATGCACAAGCTTTAAAAACCCAAGCCTTGTCCAACCTTGATCGTACTTCAGTTTGGCTGGCCACTCAGTCGACGTACCTTACAGCCGCCGGAAATAGAAACCTACCGACCACCGTTGAGGGTCCATCCCCAGCTGCCGCAGTTGACAGTGCAGGCATAGCCATCCCAGCTGCTGATTGTAGAAATTCGGTCAAGTTTGCAGAAACTGTCCTAACAAAACCTTCAGAGCCCCCAACCAAGCCTTTGCCAACAAGAGAACCCACGTTCTACCTCGGGTTCACGCATGTTCGAAGAAATTCACAAAGCTCAGATATTTTTCTACATGGCAATTTTCGATTTGAAGCCATGCAAGCTGCTCGTTTGAGCATGCCTGCGAAACATGTTGACCATGTCGCCGGCAAATACGAGTTGGGCAGCCCAGTCCGTCCTCCATACCGAGGGCCCTTTTCCCAGGCACCACGCAATTCCAAATTGCCCCAGGTCCTCCAAGAACAGGCCATGTTCTCAAATGTCGAGAAGGAGCAGGATGTGTTGGCACAGCTTAATGCGTCGATTTGGGCGATCGAGGCACTCAAGTTCCTCAACGGTGGGCCTCTTGTGCCCAGCCCTGCAGCGAAACGATTGGCAAAAGCGCCACCGCTTGGCCAGCCGAGCAGCGCCGGAATGCGCAAAGCCAGGGTGCTTGACCTTGGAGGCCAGACAGCTTGCGAGTGGGCGTGGCATCTTGCAAACGAGTATCCTAATGTCAGAGTATTCACCGCAGTAATGAAGCATCAAGCAGTCAGTCCGGTAGAAAACCCTGCTAACTATAAACACATCTCTGTTCCTTGCCTTTGGAAACTTCCGTTTAAAGACAACCAATTCGATCTCATCTCCGCACGATCTTTGCATATGCTTCTAAAATCCTCTCGGCCACTTGGCACGGATCTAGCAACCAACGATGAAATCGATATGTGCCTGCAAGAATGTCTTCGCTGCCTAAAACCAGGCGGCTATCTTGAATTCTTCCTCATGGACTCCGAAATTGTTCGTGCGGGGACATATGGCTCTGCGACATCAGTCGAGTTTGGCTTCAATCTCAAAACGCGTGGCTACGACCCTGCGCCTACAAAGGCATTCTTAGCAAGGCTCCGGAGAGCGAATTTCGGTGACATAAAACGCGCTTGGCTGTTCCTGCCCATGGGTTCGCCGTATAACGAAGATGCTCAAGTCCCTGGGATAAGAACACCGACGACGCCTGATTCCTCCGAGCTGATGGGCAGCACTACAGACATCGCCAGCATCACTGGTCTTCTTGGTGGTTGGATGTGGGAGCAATGGATGTTGAAATTGCAGATGGAGATGGGCCGTGATCGCGATAAACTGCTCGAGGAAACGGCCGCGGTCATTGATGAGGGGAGGAAATGTGGCGCCGGATGGAGATGTCTGAGTGGATGGGCCATGAAGCCCAGGAAGAAGCGGACATCGTAGATAGAAAGTGCTTTTCCTTTGTTAAATTGCTCAACATTTTGATGTCAGTTTACGCGATTATACTCCTTGATTTCTGTCCAGAGTCAGTTTCCTTTGTTTTAAGATTGTATGAGTGTACAGTACATTAGATTTGGAATGCTTCCTACCTTCCTCTTCCCAGTCGCTGTCACCAGACAGTAGAAGCTGTTTTGTCCCTCGAGTAGTATGGTACGTCTGCTTAGATAGTACAGATCTTGTTTGCCCATTTCAGATCACTTTTAACCCTCCTTTATAGCCTAGCTCCAGGAATTGGTGACTGGGATATGCTCACAAGAGAAGACAGGTCGAGAGCAGGTATATTGATGTATCGCGAAGCTCAAGCTTTCTTTTTCATTGTTCAAGTGATTCATGCACGCAAGGAAAAGTTGATGATGGGGAGGTGATTGCTAAAATTGACAGCAAAACAAGCTCACCCAGTGTAAAAGCAGCACTGCAACACCATCCAAGCATCAACAACTCTGCGATTCAACTCCATTTCGCCTTTTATGCCATTGAGACTTCAGAATCTACACACTTTTTGTTAATGCGCACTGCAACTACCAGTGACCATGCTTTTCTTCAGGTTAGTGCCATTCAACCAGCCGCTCTCCCCGCTTCTCCACTACTGTTTCGCAGAGCTGACAGCCCGAGAACATCTCTACCAGCTTCTTCAAGACCCTCACGAACCACACCGTCGTCATTGAGCTCAAGAACGACATCCGAATCCGCGGCACCCTCAAGAGCGTCGATCAGTACTTGAACATCAAGCTCGATGATGTCGAGGTCATCGAATTGGACAAATACCCGCATCTTTCGAGCGTGAAGAACATCTTTGTACGAGGGAGCGTGGTGAGATATATCATTCTGCCTCAGGAGGCTGTGGATAGGGGCCTCCTGGAGGACGCGACTAGAAGAGGTTCGTTTTCTTGTTTGTTTGTTGGTCTTGCGTGGGTATTGAAGACAGGAGTGAATGGCTAATACGTATCCCCTTTCTGGTGTTTTTTAGAAGCCGCGAGCCAGGCAAATAAAGCGAAATGATGTTTTCTGCATTTACACGTGAGAATATTTTGCGCACGAGGGCCTTTATCCTCCTCCTTCCAACGTTGAATCACGTTTGAGGAAGTCCCGGAACGTTTGTCGAAATGAGATGCATCTGAAATCATGAACGAAGACGCGCACACACCTTTTGTTTTTCGACGCGGACCCGTTCGGCGATACGATTTACAAGAAGTTACACATACATCTATATGCTAATAATGCGTTGCAAGCATTGGGAAGGGGGTTGGGTTGCGTTGATACAAAAGCCCTTGGTAGCTTTCGGGGTACGGGGTTACAGGGTCGCCTTTTGAGAAATGCTTGCCATATGAATATCCCTCTAGGATAGAATGATCTGCTTCTTAAATACAGGCCGATTTCTGTTCCCTCTCACTTCGTAAAGCGTAGTGTTCTGGTTCTTTGGCTCTTTGGAGGTAAAACCAATTTAGCATTCTGACAGGTCACGTGACATCGCGACTTGGAGCGTGTCGCTTCATGTCCAGCAAGACAAGATTGCACAGTTACACCTGACGTGATCGAGACAGGTTCATCCTGTCAACATTTTTTTTCTTTGTAACTCAACGCATACCTTGAAACAAACAGCATAACCCTCAATGACTTGGTCCTATTAGACTCCCTCCTCGCAGCAAGCCGCGTTCTCTCGCCCCCTCCGGGCTGTTTCACGCCTTTGTCAGTCATGGCACCATCCTCTTCCCCCCTTTTCCGATCAAATAAGTCAACCGTGAGCCAACCATCCCGATTCGGCTCCACAAAGCTCTCCATGAAACGCAACTCCAGCATCCTCCAATTTTTCAGCAAAGCCCAAACGCCGCCCAAACCGACATCGACTCAAAACCGCATCACCCAATACGTATCGCACAGGCGAACCGGCCCTTCACACGTATCCACCAACAAAGATTCCACGAGGACTACGTCGCGGGAGTATGAGAGCCTGTTCGTCGAGGACGTGAGGTCGAGTAGGAGCAATGACCCTGTGCCGGCGGGGCAGATATCTCCGGGGCGGGAGCGGTCAAGATCTCCGGATGGCTTCTGGGCAAGCATCGGAAGTGTGGATGATGCTGCTTACGGCGCCGGAGAGGATAGGTTCCAGGAAAGCGGCATGGCGATAAAGAGGCGCAAGATGGAGAATGGTGGTTTCGAGATGAATCACACTCAAGCGAATGCGGATGTAGATGCGACTCCTCGTCGAGACCCGGAGGCGGGTGGGCAGCGAAACACTTCGCCTTTGAATGATTCTACTACGGCTACTCCGGTCAGAAAGGATAGACTTACCGGGCCTTTTCTTATTGATTCGGATACTGAGGATGAGAATGGTCTGCTTGGTCAACTGTCGAGACAGTCTGACGTAAAATTGCCTCCTGTGCGTGCAGAAAAGGATCGGTCGCATCCAGAAGCCGAAGATAAGATTTTGCAAGAAAGGGACTCCATGGTAGCCGGTGAATTGGATGAAGAATATACAAATATATCTGAGCAGGATGATACACGAAAATATCTCGAAAATAGTGATTGCGAGGAGACGGCTGATCCCATTGATTTAGCAGAAACCGACTTTGGAGTTACCGAAGAGTACTTGGATGATGAGGACATCCCGGTTTGCCCCATCTGTCAAACTGGCCTTCGGGGTTTAGCGGATTCCGTGAGTTGTCACCTTATATTTTGTCATGAAAAAATACTAATTGATATCTTGAAGGAGGCTTCTTTACATGTCAATCAATGTCTTGACGGAAATTCTAACGCCATCGCAAGTAAGCCGAAAAGCGAAGTGGCTGTGCAAGAGGCAAAGGTGTCAAGAACAAAAGCAGAGTTAAAGGCTACGCCACGACCTGGCCAGAGAAACCCCTTTTCAATGAAATCGACCGTCACGACATCTTCCGCTTTCTCGAAGCTCATGTCAGGCAACGCAGAAGACGCGGCATGGGCAGCCGCGGCAGCGAATGAAGTAGCTTCCAGAGGCAAACAAGCTTACGAGAGGACATGTCCCTTTTACAAAATCCTTCCGGGATTCTCGATCTGCGTTGATGCATTCCGCTATGGCGCTGTCGAAGGCTGCAATGCCTATTTTCTTAGTCATTTCCACAGCGACCATTACATCGGGCTGAATTCCAATTGGGCTCATGGTCCTATTTATTGTAGTAAGGTTACTGGAAATCTTGTTCGTCAGCAGTTGAGGGTAAATCCCAAATTCGTTATGGACCTTGAATTCGAAAAGCCTTTTGAGGTACCGGACACAGACGGGGTCAGAGTTACTATGATATCGGCAAATCATTGTCCAGGGAGCTCGCTCTTCCTGTTTGAAAAGTGTTTCGGGCAAGGCAGGGGTCAAAAGGTTCAGCGCATACTTCATTGTGGCGACTTCAGGGCGTCCCCGGCGCACGTTCGACACCCCTTGTTAAGACCTGACGCTCAAGACCAGGTGACTGGACAACCGAAGCAACAACGACTCGATGTATGTTATTTGGACACGACGTATCTTAACCCGAAATATGCTTTCCCCTGCCAAGATGATGTTGTCGACGCGTGTGCTCAGGTGTGCGTGAGTTTGAATGAAAACAAGGTTGGTCAAACCGATATCTGGAAACGCGACGAGTCGACTGGAAAAGGCGTCGGGAAGGATAACCGCGGGACCAATGACAAAGCCGGGGATACGGCAAAGTCCCGGCTACTCGTTGTCATCGGAACCTACAGTATCGGCAAGGAAAGGATCTGCATCGGTATAGCCAAAGCACTGAATTCCAAAATCTTCGCAACTGCTGCAAAGCAGCGTATATGCGCTTGCCTTGATGACCCCGAACTATCCGGCCTGCTCACGGACGATCCCCTGGAAGCGCAGGTCCACATGCATAGCTTAATGGAAATTCGCGTCGATACGCTTTCCGAGTATCTTGCTTCTTTTAAACCGCATTTCACCCGTGTTGTTGGCTTCCGTCCCACGGGGTGGAACTATAGACCGCCGGCCGGTCGAATGATTGATAATCCCGCGGTTTCAAACGTCCTACGATCCGACGCTTGGAAAGCCCGCTATACGGCCAAGGACCTTGTACCGCAGCGAGGTAGTAACAAGGAGAGTTCTTGTTTCGGAGTGCCTTATAGTGAACATAGTTCGTTCAGGGAGCTCACGATGTTCTGCTGTGCGCTGAGGATTGGCAAAGTCATACCCACCGTGAATGTGGGCAGCCGAAAGACGAGAGAGAAGATGAAAGTCTGGATCGACAAGTGGGAAGCGGAGAAACGAAAGTCCGGATTGTTTAAGGTGGAAGAAGGTGCGGCTCGCTGGTGAAGTCGTTTTTTTGCTTTTAGAATATATCCCCGGGGGTAATGTGTATATAAGGCGGTCTATAGACATGCAATGCTGATTGGGTTACTCTCAGGAAACCTGGGGAGCGTCGTGTCGTGTGATATGCTTCTGACCATGTCATGTAATGGTCTTAATGGTGGTGCTGGGGTTCATGATGATCTTCAATTGCCTACATGGTAGCTACATGGCTTCCTAGTCAACCGATTTTCTCTGGCTTCCCGGTAGGGGCAGCTACACAATGGGGCCAAAGTTCCATTCTGACGACTCCGAACCAGGTGCCCACCTGGATCAATTTTTTTTTCATTGCGCAGGAGTACGACTTCGAGATCGACTCGCAGGCTTTTTGATTTAAGAATTTCTTTAGAGAGTGAAGCGGAAGCGCGGGTCATCGTCACCCATGTTTCCCAGGATACTCTCATCCAGCTGCAGTCTGTCGTCCCGCTTCCCTCGCTCTCTCAGTCTATTTTCCCTCACCAGTCCGACCGCAAAAACAATGCTCATGATCCCACAGAAGACCATCATAGCAAGTGCAACGCCGTACCCAACAAAGTATCTGGGCGCGTCCTCCCTGACGAAGATGTTACTCGCAATTATGCCTCCTATATTCCCAAAGCCGACTTGGATCGCCAAGCCAACGGCACGTTTGTAGTGCCCACCCAGGTTGTTCGCCAGCCAGACGATGGTTACGGGCTGAACGATGTATGTGCCTGTGCACACGAAGAAGAGAGCCATGTAGCGGACCCGGGGAGGCAGGCCACCCACTGGAGGGCCCTGGCACAAAAGGATGATATATCCGATACTCGCGAAGATGACTCCAAACACCACGAATCCAAATCGGTGCCTGAGGCGGTCGGTGAGATAGGAGACCATCAAGGTCACGACGGCCGCGACAAGCCAAATCGGGATGCTGTGGATCTGACTCTCGATACCGGTGTACTGGAGAGAGTTCACGATTGAAGGGATGAAGAGAGCAGTCGCATATCCGGAGACGGTGATTCCGATATATATCATACTCCCGACATATATTTTCCAGTCGCTCATGATTCGCTTCCATGCAGCAGCATCCAACCGGTCCATGCGTGCGCCGCCGCCAACGTCTTCTGTATTTCGTGTCAGCACGTACTGCTTCTCCTCCTCGGTCAGGAACTTGGCTTGCTCTGGCCAGTCAGCAATGAGAAATTTTGCTGGTAGTGCGATTGCGATGGACATGAGGCCCTCGATGATGAAAATCCAACGCCATCCGGTGTATCCTCCTAGACCTCCCATATGGTCGAGCCCATATGCGAGGAGACCACCAAAGGCACCAGCCACGAGTCCGGCAACCCAGAAGAGGGAAAACCGTTTCTGGAATTCATGGCGTTTATAGTACGTGGCCATCAGATAGGCGCAGCCCGGTACGAAGCCGGCTTCGAAGACACCAATGAAGAAGCGACAGGCGATTAGATCGCCGTTATTTCTCACGAATCCTTGACACATTGATGCGACTCCTAAAATAAGGCTGATTAGCGAACATCTATAATACTCCTGATATCAGGAACATCATGTACACACCCCACAAGAAAGTCAAAATGCTGATCCATGTCGATGGTGCGAATTTCTTGAGGATGAGGTTGCTTGGGATATCGAACAAGATGTACGGAACGAAGAAGACCTGCACTGCAATGTTGAAGTCGTGTCCTTTCAGCTGGAGCTCCTGGTTGATTCCGAGGACGGCAACGTTTCCTAGGTTGATGCGGTCCAGGAACCCGAAGACGAACACAATCCACAGAGGAGCCATCAGGTGCATGTCGATTTTGCGTAGAACCTTTTCCGGAACCACTGCAAGCTGGTGTGATGCCCCTCCATCCTTGGATTCCAGGTCTGCTTTCTCTGTGTTAACTGTGTTCACTGCTTTTCCCTGAACCACCTTCTCTTCTGAGCTTTCAGAGCCCATCCTCAGAATTGATGAAAGGGAACACGCTGTACTTGAAAAAGACGGGACCGGTTAGCGGAGAGAGATTCGAAGACGTGAGCAGTGACAAGTGACAAGAGAACGGCGGAGGAGGGGTGTGTCGGCGATGTTGAGATTGGGGAAGCAAGGGAAGGACAGAGGACCAGGACAACACTTCACATCCTCGAGAGTGCGCGGCAAAGAGTCCTCGGCACCTCACCTGTCTCTCTCTCTCTCAAATCCCAGTAGCCTGCGAAAGAGGAGAACGGCAGTCCAACCAGTCCATTTTTCGCGTGGGATGATTCTAAACCCCGGGACCTTTTAGCGGTCGAGACAAGGGCCTTTGGAAGCCGGCAAAAGAAATAAAGTGGCATGGAGCGGAGTATATCTAGTGCATTTTGAAAGGGCCCGCGAGGCTCGGAAGCACGTCGCTAACTAACTGACAAGTTAACTAGTTAGTTGCGCGTCGCTTCGTCTGGATACATCCTGAAATGATCTTTATGGGCCTGTTGGACGCAAAACGAGGTTCAACAAAGGCCACGCGATGTCGACGTGAACACGTAATATGTACAATATATATGTCATTTCCAATATGGAAACCTGTTAATAGTTGAGCTGACCTATATTCCAGCCACTGTCGATGATTCTCCAAGCTTGGCTTAACAAACCATTCGCAAATAACGGATAGGTTCACCGGGCTGGCGCCAATGTGGGCAGTGTGTCTTTCTTTCTTCTAATCCTTGACACTTGCGCGCATTGCATTTCTTCCCGCACCCTTGCTACTCGTCGCGGATGGGTTATTTCTCTGATCCATGAAGGGGCGGGAAGCATGCTGGTTCGTCTGTTCTGGTTGATGGCTGCTTGAGCTGACAAGGGTTCAGCACGGTGGCGGCTAGTCACTAACCAATTCTCAGCAAGCGTGGCCTGCATCAATGGTGCTTTGCAGCATGATAACTATTGTGTGCATGAATGAACCTCCAGACATTCATATCCGTGCCCATGGACTGTGTGCTCGGGGTCAGCTGCGCCAAGACCTTCGGGGGCTTTTAGGGGCAAGCCACAGGGACGGCTAGGCACTCGACCACCCTAGAAGTTGCCAAGCGAGCTTACGATGCAAGCTGCCGGTCCGTCATTTCACACATCGACAACGCGGGAGGTACAGGGGTTGCACCCGTGCTCCCAGCGAAGGGCTCTCGGACACCTCACGGCAGCAGCACTTGTCTGGCTGATCTTCCATCGTCGATTTGGTGAATGTCCCCATCTTTTCAACGTCTCGGGCACTTTTTTCAACTCTTCTGGAGTAATGGGTTCTTGATGTGACCGCAGTGAACAGAGATCACTGCAGAAAAATGGAATTGTCCCTTTTTGTTTGCTTTCTTTTTTCCGTGTGCCCTGTTCATCCATGGATACGAAGTCTCTATCCTTGACTATGGACTGTACGGAGTACAGATCTGTTATACCCTGGGATTGTGAGTGGGATTGGAAGTGCAAGTCCTGAGCACACGCTGGCGAACATCGCTCAGAGCAAGGTTGGGATACGTTTCGAAAGCAGCCGGTTCTATTTTTTTTCTTGTGCTCCCCATGGAATGCTCATTTCCTGTATGGCTTTTCTGTGGGCCATAGCTTTCATATAACTACATGGAGCATCTTCTGCCCCATCCCTTCATGGGCTTCCCTCTCTGCTTCTTTGCCCCATGGTGACCCTCTGCGGATGTGAACCGGTATCATGCCGCTCTTCAGTCACTATGGAGGCATTGAAGACAGCTCGGATCGTTTGGCAATCCCAGCTCTGGTTTTCTCAGTCGTGACTCCATTGTTTGTCATTGCGAGATTCTGGAGCCGTGGCGTGTTTGCGAAACGGTTCGGGGCGGATGATTGGGCCATCTTGGCTTCGTCGGTATTGCTTTTTCAGTCTTTCGCCTCCGAATCCCTCCGCTCGCTGATTGTTTCTAATGGGTTGTTATGTTTTTTTTCGCAGGTCTTCGCAGAGACGGTTTCCATTCAAATGATAGTCAGTGAGTGATGTACGTGGTGCTTTCCCAGTGCCTTCGGCTCACATCATTGCAGTCTGTCAATGGGCCTTTGGCAAACACAAGGACGATATCAACAAAATCGACCCGGGGATACTGGCGAGATCTCTCAAGGTATTTACGCCGATTCGAGAAAATCAAACACTAATCGTTTTACTAACTGACACGCCTTACTTTCCAGCTCTACTTCTTTGCGCAGATATTCTATAAGCTCAACATCGGGTTAACGAAAATCAGTATCCTGCTCCTTTACATCAAGGTCTTTATACAGCCGTGGTTCCGGAAAACGTGCAGGACGTGTATCGGCATAATCATTGCCTTTACCACTGGTACCGTCGTTACAAGTATCTTCCAATGCTCTCCGGTGCGGTATGCATTCAACAAAAAAATCACCGGCGGCGGCCATTGTATCAATCTTACAGCATTCTGGTATGCCAACGCCGCTTTTAACATCTTGAGCGACGCCATCATCATTGCTCTCCCGGTTCCTGTGATCTTCAAGTTGCATTCGCCGATTAGGACCAAGATAGCAGTTTGCAGTGTATTCGCTGTAGGCCTATTGTGCGACCTTTTCACCTCCTCTCCACTCCAGTATGCTGAGAACTGACCGAGTCCAGTGTCTGTATAACGTCCGTTCTTCGTTTCACCACCCTCAACGTGGCGACGTCTCACCTCGATACTCCTTGGTCGAACATAGGATCCTCCATGTGGACGATCATTGAATCCAATCTTGGCATCATCTGCGCGTGCATGCCGACGCTTTGGCGGCCATTATCACGCTTTTTCCCTTGGGTGTCATCTCACCTTACAAACGCCAAGTACGGGACAGGTCAGAGTGTGGGAGGGCGCATACAGACCCCGAGTAACAGAAGAACGCTCTCTGCAGGCGCGAGAGAGGGGGCAAGCTATTGGACGAAGATCGGGGCGAGTGACGAGGAGCTAACGCAAGACCACAGGAGGAAAGGGACCTCGGATGATAGCAGGGATTGCGAGGAGGAAGAGGACAAGACTGCAATCAGAAAGACTACACAGGTCTCTGTGCGGTATTGTGAGGGTAGGGTTCAGGATCAGCATGGACATGGACATGGACATGGAGAGTTGGATATTGAGATGAGACGCGTAAAAGCAATAAATGAATGAATTTTGATCAGAAAGCTGCCGGGATCAACATCACGCCACCTGTAAAGTCGTGGGTTTTCTGATGTCTTTGATCCCTGAGAGTGTTTGTAACTCACTCCGCAAAACCTTCCAACCCCGCCTTTTGACTCGAACTGCCCTCAACTTTCACGCCATGGCATCGAACAAGAACCCAATGACTGCAGAGCTCGCCGAGGCTCTGAGATCGGAGCTGGAAGATTCTGAGATATTAACTCCATCGTCCCCTGGCTATGAAGATGCAATCAAGCGCTGGTCGGACGCAGCGGTGAAACGAGCCGTGAGTTTCTCGTTGATACAACGATCCGTGATATAGAGGTCTCCAGCTTAGCGCCGCCAACCCACTGGGCATTCCCGTTTGAAAGCTAGGTAACTAACTGGGGAGGGAGGGAGCTTAGGGCGTGATCCTGCATGCTACGACCGCAGAAGACATCTCCACGGCCGTCCGTTTCGCCCAACAAAACAACATCGACCTAGCGGTCAAAGGAGGTGGCCATTCTGTAGCCGGAACCAGCTCTAGCGATGGCGGCCTCGTGATTGACCTGTCTCGCATGCGCAACGTTGCAGTTGACCCCTTGAAGAAAACAATTACCGCCCAGGGAGGCGCTCTGTGGGTGGATGTTGACATCGCGGCGGCTGGACATAGACTAGCCACGGTCGGCGGCACCGTGAACCACACTGGCGTTGGAGGCTTGACCTTGGGCGGCGGGTATGGTTGGTTGAGCTCCAAATACGGACTTGTGATTGACAATCTCATCTCCGCGAAAATAGTCCTTGCCGATGGACGAATTGTGACCACCTCGGCCACAGAGGAACCGGATCTCTTTTGGGCTATCCGCGGCGCAGGGCATAATTTCGGAGTTGCCGTTGAATTCACGTACCAGGGCTACGAGCAGGCGAACCAGGTATACGCTGGTTCTCTCATTTTCACCATCGATAAACTGGAGCCCGTCATTGCGGCGTTGAACTCTACAGTAGAGAATCCAGACGAGAACTCTGGGGCGCTGTGCGCCTTCACCAGGCTGCCAAATGCTGCCGAGATCACCCTTATTGTGGTCGTATTCCACAACGGCACCGAGGAGCAAGGTAGGAAACGATTTGAGGAGCTATTCGCGCTCCAGCCAGCAGCGACAAATGTACAAATGATACCATATCCCGAAGTCAATGGCTTGCTAAACGCGTCTGCCGTTCACGGAGGCCGCAGGAGTTTCAAGGGATTATTCTTCTCTCCACCTCTGCGTCCAGTGCTCGCACGAAAGGTTGCCGACCTCGTTGCCCAAAAGCTAGAGGATGAAACAGACATGGGCGGGTCGGTGATGGTCTTGGAGTTCTTCGATATGCGAAAGACCCTCGAAACGAGGTTGGCTGACACTGCGTTCGCCAATCGTGGGACCACCTTAAACGGCGTCTTAAGCCTGAGATGGGAAGACCCGGCCAACGATGGTAGATATCGCCAGTGGGCCCGAGATCTGCAGATGTTGTTCAAAGAGGAGCTGGACGAGGTGATGAAGAGTAGAGAGAGCACATTTGGCGAGGGCATTCCGCAATATATCAACTATGCTGAACGTAAGTCCACGCTTGGAACGACTTCCAACTCTCCTCGATGCCTGTGGCTTTCATGGGTCACATAATCAAATTGAAGCTGTGATACTAAGGGCATTTCATAGCCGGTGATGCCGTGGTTCCCAATATTTACGGAGTGAACTACGGGAGATTACAGAAGCTCAAAGCCAGGTATGATCCGGGTTGCATTTTCGGCAAAATGAGCCCCATCGCCCCAGCCGAGTAGTTGGGCACTTGGATTCCATACAGTAGCACGTTTTGAAAATTAAGGAGAAATGCACTTTGCTCTGTTCTTTGAGAGGGCGTCATCGTGCCTCTGTGCTGGTCGTCAAATTACTGGGGAACAAAGCTCAAATTGATAATTGCTCCTGATTATTCGTTTTTCTGGAAGTATTGGACAGATTTCTGGGACTGAATGGAATTTGGTTCTGCAATCATTACTATGAGTGTCGCCATATGTTGAACATCAGTTCCTTTCCAGCTGCCTCATCTGCAAATTTTTTAAGTGTCTCATCGTCTGGGTTTTCGATCCATGGCGATTTGTAGGGAACCATGGGGTCCAACCCACCACTGGAGACATTAATATATGGGCCTGCGATCTCCCAGTCAAAGAAATGGATTCGGGGTATGAACACCTCGGGCTCGGCGTCGTGTTTGATCAAACACGTGTCCTCAAGATCCACGATGTAGCTATCGCGGTGAGAAATTAGTATGCTGCAGGAATAACTAAAACCGGAGGAATTATAAAAGGGACTTGCCATTTTTGGTTCTCGCGATCCCACACCAAGTTGCGGCGACCAGGGTCGAAATGAACGAAGCGGAGAGAAAAGAATTCACTTTCGAGACTTTAGAGCTTTGCCCCAGAGATTGAGGAAAGGTGTCAGTTACCGTATTGATTTGGCAAAAGCGAGGCGGACCTGATCCCTCTCCGCCATAGGCAAGTCCTCGAAATTGGATAGGTTATGCCCTGGGACTTTCTCCATTATAGTTACGACCAGGAATCCGCCGGGTAGGGCGCTGTCAGCTTTTTGGGTGTATACTGCATGGTCCAGAAGCTTGGGACAGCAAGAGGCGTTAGACTTGGTCATTTCCTTGAGACAGACCAGCTCGGAACGGATACGGGTGCTTGACTTGGCCGGTCGCGAATCCTCGCCCGGAATTCTGTGAGAGATTTAGTATGCGAGATCGATCTGTCGTTTTCTTTCGGTAACACACTCACTGCACGCGTATCTTTGCAATTCCTTGAAGGCCTGGCTCTGGTCCTTCAACCTGGGTGGCAATACAGGTGGCACCGACTTCACTGATCTCTCTGTCAAACATGGAATCCTCTACATCCGTTACACGTTCGGAGAAGACGGGTCCAAACTGCCAGAGGATTTTTGAGCGCGACGATCGCATAGGGCCGATTTCCCTCATCCAGCTGGTGGTTCTTCTATGGTATAACTCGAGAAGGTCTTCGGGGAGTTCGAGGAGTCCCATTGTGCCGTGGATTGTCAGAAAGGAGAGAGGATGAGCTGCAGGTTTGCTTGTTGTTTTCCCCTAAGCGGATGATGCTTTTAACTAGTCAAGAGGTTATAAAGATAGCACGGTATGGGGAGCTCAGGGTTGGCGGAGATATGCATCCTGTTGCCTGGTCGTCACCTGCTAAGCGCCGTGTTGGAAGTTGATGAGTTGTGATTGTGGCGCGCGTTGGCGTTGGTGTTGACGTCTTGGTAACTAAGCACTCTGCATTAACTAGTTAGTTAGTTAGGCAACCAGCTAACTATGACTTAGTTCCAACCTCCAACTACCCCTGCAACCATACGTCCATTTGCTACCTCAATTTTGAGCCGTTTCTCTTTGATTCCATCTTCCATCGGCGTCTCTATCGGGAACATTTCAATGCAAGCTCTCCAGTTCTATATTTATCGAACCAATACTTGCTCGGCGGTTCTGGGAAAACCAACCTGATTGCCAACGCTGTGGCCAGCGCGTCCAGCCTCGCCAGCAACAGTGGCACTGGAATCCAACCGTCCACCTTGTGCTATGACCTGGATCCACCGAGAATATGACCTGGGCTCAGATAGCAAGGGATTCTGCCTTAAGCGCCTTTCAACGATAGGCTAGGGGTGCGTCTGCCTCTTTTGCTGCAGTTGCTGTGGGCGCTTTTTGGTTCGCCAAATGGAACATAAGAGTCTACCCAAAGTTATGCCACTCGGCCAAAGATCGCTCCCTTATGCCCTACTAGCCTGGTCCTCAAACAAAAGCCCCCTCGGGCTCTATATGGATCCTGCCTTAAGCGCCTTCCAACAATAGGCCAGGATGCGTCCGCCTTTTTTGCTGCAGTCGCAGTGGGCGCTTTTTGGTTCGCCAAACGGGAACATAGGAGTCTGCCCAAAGCTATGCCGCTCGGCCAAAAAATATCACCCTTATGCCCTACTAGCCTGGACCAAACAAAAGCCCCCTCATGGGCTCCATATGGGTTCTGCTTTAAGCGCCTTTCAATGATAGGCCAGGATGCATCCACCTCTTTTGCTGCAGTCACAGTGGGCACTTGGTTTGCCAAATGAGGAGTCTGCCCAAAGCTGTGTCACTCAGCCAAAAGAGATCACTCCCTTATGCCCTACTGACCTGGTACTCAAACAAAAGCCTCCTCGTGGCTCTATATAAGACGGCCAAACAACCGCTCTTGATGTTTCCCAGACCTAAGTCTATCTCCAACTTCACCCACAATTCTACTGTGATTCTCTCCTGCTTTGTGATCCTTCCGTTTCTCCAGTCGTCACCTTGTCTCTCCTCCTTTAGCTTCCCGCTTTGTGGTCCTTTTGTTTCTTCAGTCGTCACCTTGTCTCTTCTCCTTTAACCTCCCTCCTTCAGTCACTCGTCATATTTTGCCTGTTGTCCTAAAAGCAATGTATGTCCAAGTCAAGGGGCTAACTGCCCATGACGTGACACTTCAGCCGCTCTTAAAATACAACTCCAAGGCCCAACGTCATGTCAAGAGCAGCTCCCTCCACCAACTGTGGTATAATGGCATCGTCAAGCCATGGGAGCATTTTGACCATGAAGTCCTAATGAACTTCGATCAGACTGCCTGGACCAGTAAGGTCATCGACTTCGCTCTGCTTCAGGATGACTCGATTAGCAAAAACCACCTTCTGACAAGGGATTTTTACCTTTCTGGCGAAGAACTGTCCATTAGTTCCAGGTTTGTCGCACATGCCTTGAATCCGATGTCCGCTGTCGGCAAAGAGTTAGGTTATCTCGGGACCTTTGGCGATTGGAAAGCCACCAGTCAGAATGATGTCTCTTTTGAAAATCAAAATAATGGTCCGCCCAAAGAGGAACATGAGGGGCTAGCAGAAGTAAAAGGGAAGGACGAAGGGAAGGACGAAGGGAAGGGCAAAGGGAAGGGCAAAGGGAAGGACAAAGGGAAGGACAAAGAAAAGGACAAAGAAAAGCAAAAACAGGCACAGGCACAGAAAGCCCCCGAATCCGAAATCCAAGTGGTCCCGATCGGCGATGGAAACGCAAAGGAAGCCAGAAACCGAAAAAGACAGACCTTGATCCCGGATTACTCATATATGCATGAGGAGGCTGGAACCCCCTTCCTTGTTGGAGAGATGAAAACTCCCTGGAAACACGACTTCGAAGATTGGTGGGATCGTCTCCGAGTTGGAAAACAAGATAAAAACACCATAGTCTGGAGGCGCGCTCTCGGTAAGCCCACGACGTCCTTGATTACTTTCACAAACCATTTTGTCTTACCACATAAATAGGCCAAATTGGAAATTATATGATCGAGCTGGAACTGAAGTACGGGTTCCTAACCAACTATGACTTCACTTTCTTTTTGAAGCGAGATGTGTCCGGCGATGACGAGACCCTCTACTGTTCCAGACCGATCCCCCATGGTGAAGGAGCATCCACGGGGAAGTGCTCACTTCGTCAGGGACTCCTCTTTTTGCAATCGTCCGTGGAGGCTGAAGGTAAGCCTTGGTATGCCAAGAAAGTCAAAGAAAGTATGATTGTGAGACAGGGGAAAAATGAAACGATCGAAGAGGTTTTGGAACGGGCCGAAGTTGCTATTAGGCGTGTTACCCTGCGTGAAGGTGCTGGTGAAGGTGCGGATGAAGCTGCTGATGAAGGTGCTGGTGAAGCTGCGGATGAAGAAAGTGAGGCAGGAGTAGGTATTGGAAGAGTAGCTTTCAACGACACCCCTCAAAGTGCACCCTCTCAAGACACTCTAAGAGAAATTGCACCCTCTCGAAAGGCTCCAGGCAAATTGAAGTCGGCGATGTCCAAAGGCAAGGGAAGATCGAGCAAACGCTGATGTACGAATGAATCGAGCGTGTGGCAGATGATGTCAAGGACCAAATTAGAGATGAACCAGCTCTTCAGAGTTCCCTATGTCTTAGGGAACATTCCCTTTTGGCCTGGATGATTAGGAAATGGTTACTAGGGTCAGAGAACTTGGACATTGTAACTATGCCTCGGGTATTTTTTTTGTAACAATGGTGACTTTAAGAATTCCTAATGCCTAGCCATCAAGCAACATTCTCGTTTGGCCATAGGACTTTGACAGTGACTAGTTTTACCAACTCATGCGGTCACATTTGCAAAAAAATGAACACTTTCATAACCGGACGGCAAAGCGTTTCGCGCTTTGTATCATACATAACTCCTATGTAGCTACAGAAAGAATAGGTATTTAAGGATCGGAACCGACAGACAGACAACACGCCACCCAACCCAGCCCGGATATTCCATCCCTTAGGCAAACTGTCTCTTTTTGATAATGACATTAGGTCCGTTTTTCTGACTTGTGAAGTGATCAACCAAGTGCAGGTGTCCGGTCGCGTCCTCGCCGACGCGATCCACGAGCTCAATGTCGAACAGGAACATCATTCGCGCAAGCGTCAGCCGCATCTCCATCAGCGCCATACCTTTTCCGATGCATCCGCGCGGGCCGATGCTAAAAGGGCAGTAAGCTCTGCGCGCGAGGTCCACGTCCTCCCTGGACGATGTCCACATGCCGTTGTCGGTCTGGCACATGGCGCCCTCGATCCATCGTTCTGGCACAAAGTTGTTCGGCTCGCGGTAGTATTCGGGGTGACGGTGGATGGTGTAACATGGAGTGCCAACGTCGGTGCCGGCGGGGATCCAGAGTCCGTCGACTTCGGTGCCGCCTGCCATGACCTCTCGAGGCATGGCGCCGGGCACTGCGGGAGCAAGTCGCATGGCTTCGTCGATACACGCCTTGAGGTATACCAAATCGTTCAGCTTCGATCCGCTCACGATATCCTCGACGTCATTGAAGGTATCTCGGACTTCCTTTTTCAACTTGGCCATGGCTGTCGGGTTCCGAAGGAGATAGAAGATCGTCGCTGTCAGACTGGTAGATGTGGTGTCACTACCAGCGATCATCAACACGTTGCTCTCACCCCAGAGTTCGGGAGTCGAAAGTCCACGGCCGGTTTCGGGGTCCTTGGCATTCAGGAGATAATAGAAGAAATCCTTCTTGGCCTCGTGTCCCGCTTGTGTGCGCTCCTTTGCACGTTGACTCGCCTCGAGGCGAGACTTTTGGATGAAATTCCATCGGTCGTTGGTCAACTTGCGAATGAAGATCTGGTCCAAGTGCCAGGTCTCCAGAGGCATCCACAATCCACACTGTCACAGAAAGCAAGTCAGTCTGCGGGAACTCAGAGTCTGACGCTGACAGACATCCCAATGTGAGGGACAACATACCACATAATGACGGTAAGCAGCCCGGTCGACAAGGCCGATGACCTGCCGTTTTCCGCGCTCAATCAACATGCCATAACTTTTGCCGAAGCAGAGCTCGCCCATGACGTCGTATGCCAGGTATCCAAACCAGTCAGCCATATTCCGGACAACGGAGCCCTTCTCTGTCCTTTGGGTGCCGGCATCGAGAGACGGCTCGTCACTGGCTATGATGGCACACAGTTGGCGGATATGCACGAGCATAAGATCTTCCATGCTCTTTAAAGCGTTGTCAGAGAACGCTTGACTCAGGACTCGTCGCTTTCTCCCGTGGACGTGCTTATCGATCACGTTGTGAGTATTGTAGACATTTTTGATGGCGGGGAATGCATTGTAGAAGTTCCCTTTTTTCACCTTCTTGCCATGGCCGTAGATGTCATGCAAGCCCTTGACGCTATTGACGGAGAGGAAGTTTGGTGCCACGCGCACATGAGGGCCATATTTCTGATGCAGCCTGTAGAGCCACAGATGCCGGTCGCCCTTCAAACCATGATACAGCTGTACCCACGGAGTGAATGAGGCCAGGAATGGTCCAGGGTATTTACGGAGAGGATGGAAAAAGATGTTGTATGCACAATAGCCGAAGGTCTATATCTCGACACAGAGGGACAAGTTGGTAAGTTGATAGTGTTCGGCTGACTCTCTCAAAAACGGGTGTGTGAAGGAAATCTTAACATACCAGAACACCGACCAGGGCCAGGAAGCCCAAGCCCACACTCGCCAAAGAGAGGTGGGCAAGAAGCGGCTGCACGAGCATGGCCGTTTCGATTGTCCCTCTCCCAAGTAGATTTCCTCTTTGTTCCGTCTATCTCGTCGCGGTCATGTCAGTCCGTCGAGCTGTTGATGACGTCAGGTGCTGGCACCGCAAATAACCGGCCAGCAGTCGAGAAGGTAAGAAGCAGCAGCACAACCGACTGTGGAAAAAGCGCACAAGGACACCGACCAAGCCCACGGCTGAATTGAGAAGTGAAGAGGCTTGTGGTTGTTTGAGGAAAAAGAATTTTGGCAATCGTTGAGCAGGATGCCACCGCGAGGCTTTTATGGTACATTATCTGTGAAGTCTGTTGAGCGGCTAGTTGCGGCCGACCTGCAGGAAAGAGCTGTGTGAGCCGGTGACTAATTGACCAGGCCGGAATGGCTGCTCTTGTGTGTGACAGAGTTGATCCATACCAGACATACCAGACACTCTGTCGTCCGTCCGTATTCCCTACACTTTGCAGGCTTGATCAGAGGGAACGGAAGCACAGCCGCGGCCTCGGGTATTTTCCCTGTTGGTTCTGGGGAACTGGGCGGCCTTTTCCACCGTCTTACGCCCGCATCCGCCTATAGCGCCGCCTTCTAGCGCGCCCCCGGACGGCTCTTATGTAAGCATTGCCGGCACCAGCCGATCCCGAGCTTCCCACGTGACCGCACGCTGAATCCATCCATTCTCCGCTTGCAGCCAGAAAGAAAGCGAATCAATGAGTACCTACTGTGTATATCAAACGAGACCTAGCTAACCAACGGCATGGGGTGCGCGCTGTGGAACACTGTCTCGTTCTTGCTGCACGGATGGGCAGGGACTCGCTGTTCGTTGATGAACCGTTTTGTCCCCTCTCATGCCTGACGGGTGCTTCTCTCTGCTTGTGTGAGGTAACTAGTTAACTAGTTAGTTATGGGCTTGCTAGAGCTGCAAAAAGAAAATCCCTGTCCCGTAAAGTTACTGTGCTTGACAGCAAGCTTGCTGCTCTTGCGAATCAGAGCTTTCTTTTGCTTATCTTGTGGCTAGGATCATGGATGTGAGTTCCGACCTATCCACTTGAAAGGAATGGATTGAGCATCTCCGAGCTCCCTGGTTAGCTCATGGTTCTGGTAGTTACTGTGTCTCTTCGAGTGATTTGGGAGCGAAGTGACCTTGGTATAAGTATGTATCTTACCCTTTATCCCAGCCTTTATCGGCGTCTTCTTTTATATATTCCACGGTTAGCTGCTGGCGTCGTCACCTTGAAAGTACTCTATTTCTAACTACCTACCGCCGAGGAGTAAGCTCTTTTGTGTATTTACCGCGAGCGACTTAGCATTGACCCTTTC
This sequence comes from Byssoonygena ceratinophila, assembly GCA_001430925.1. Taxonomy (NCBI): domain Eukaryota; kingdom Fungi; phylum Ascomycota; class Eurotiomycetes; order Onygenales; family Onygenaceae; genus Byssoonygena; species Byssoonygena ceratinophila. The sequence goes on from LJPH01000529.1 coordinate 48,245, forward strand.
CTAACCGCTTTTTACGAGTCTCACAAGCCTCATATGCGGTGTGCATACTCCGTACATGTACGGAGTACTCGGGGTTTGAATCATTGTTCTACAAACGCATCCCCCCCAATTCCGGAAACTGAACTGGGAGCTGCATTCCTCTTCATTCTCGAGTTACTCACATGAGACTGTGCTCCCCTGTTTTTTTTTCTTTTACGGGCTCGTTCTGGTAACCAGTCAGCCGTTAGACTGTTTGGTGTCCCAAAAGAATCTCCTTTACTTTTCTCTTTTTTTTTTTCCAAAACCAAGTACAACTTGTGGATATCGTTTGGTACTGGTAACGCACCATATTATTGTCATTATCTTTCCTTCGGGGAATTGATGGATGGATCCGGGACTCGTCGGCTAGGGAAAGTATGGTTGTGTTAAGCTTAAAATTCGGGCAAGGCTAACCAAAAAAATAAACGGATCGGTTCCTGGTATACTTCATCTTATACATCGGGAGTCTCACCGTGTTAGTTATTGGTTGAATGATATCACGCCTTGCACATTTCCTTTTGCCAGAAGATACTATACACATTGTTCCTTTTCAGTCCGTCAGCTCTGACACATCACACTGTTTGCATGTGGAAAGAACATGCTAGATACCTGTTAATTTAGCAATACTCCACTGGGCAGCTCTATATGCAAAATTAATAGATGGCTGGACTATATATTCATATATATACATGTTTGCTTCCGAATCACAAGAAGGATATAATCCTCGTTTATCCAACAGTCAAAGAAAAGAAGCATTGAGTTTCCACCTTCATAGTTTCTGCACTCTTTCAAAGCTGAACACATTCCTCTCTTTTGTATCTGGGTCGCTTTTAACAAAGCCAACTCTGCCGACTGGCTCGTCGGATATGCTGCAAAGCTGCTCCAGAGTATTGTCATCCGCATGATTTGCAATAAATCGGTGGTTGTTACTCTTCAGACGACCCACTATGTATCCTTGATACGGGGTGCCATCGCGGTTGAATTCAACGGTGTACGTCTCTATCACGGCTTCGCCCTCCACCTGGCTATCGACTACTGGGACTACCAAGTCGGTTAAGACATCAGGGAGCGGGTTTTCGCTCGGGTATGGCGACCCATCTTTCCTGGGTTGGGATGACAGCACGACCACATGCTGGTAGGTCAGTACTCCGCCATTTGCCAGGATCAGTCCATGATGAGGGCGTCCCGCGCTTTGTCTCAGCTGGCGAACCATTGCTGTTATGGCCTGCGGGCGTTTGTTAAGCAAAAGAACTATTTCGAGGCAATGAATTTGCCGGAATTCTAACTTACATGCATCGAGTAGTTGTTGCCAGCACCTCCAAACGACGTCAGCCCCCCGAGAAGCGTTATAGGTTTCGGCGGGCTATTAATCGCCAAACCCATGTGCTCACAGGCAAGCTTGGGAACGATAGGAAAGCAGCTAAGACGGAATTAATGTTTTCGGTTCAGGTATCCCATTAAAGAACGAGAAGGCACCCACGAGTAAAAATCATAAAAATCAATATCTTCCTTTTGCAAGCCTGATAGGCTTAGAGCGGCGTCTAGTGATCGAGAAATTGACGGACTAGAGTGGAAATTTGGTCGTTCCCAGACTAGATGAAAGATCAGTTATCTCCACCGGCGCCCTAAGTGAGGTTTTTGAATTTGACGCACAGTTACTCTTATCCGCTGTCCCCGCACCAGCTAATGGATATATCCATTGACTTTCAGGAACACCAAGCTGTCTTGCTAATTCAGTACTAGTGATAATGCAAGCTGCGGCAAGATTAACCGTATTAAACGCGTTCATAAGCAAGGGATCTACACTGCTAGTTAAACACTGACATAAAGAGAAAGACAAAGGGTAGATGCTCGTACATGGGAAACAGATAAGGCGGTTCCGCTTCGTCACAGTGCCGATAGACTCGGAAGTCTCCGCCAGTTTTCCATAACTCCAAGCAAGCGGATTGTTTTCAGCCACTTTGGCAAAATTGCCATACAACTGGGCTGATTCCTGGTTGTTTGCCGCCAAGGACTGAGAACGATGAGCTCTGAATCCGTTCTCGTACAGTGGATATACGTGGACTGGTAAACCGATGGAATGGGCGGCACCCAGATCTAACGATAAATGGTGAGTTGTGCTCTTTGTTGAGATCGCGGTATGAGATATTCGTGTACTGACTTTCCTTCAGTTTTACGTTCTTCACCGAGAACACCGTGGTAACATCCTCATCCGGTTGCGTCCAGCCGGGTGGAGGCATTTTGTTTTCCCGTGCAAAAGCTTCAACTTTTGAGACGAACGTAGTTTTAGCGGATATCTTCAGGGGAAACCAATGCCAATTGGATATGGTACATACGAGAAGCAAGAGCTTCGCCTCCCGTGACCAGCGCAGCATTGCTCTGTCCTAGAGAGACGCGACGGGCAGCTTCATCGAACAGCTTTCCCGGTGAGTTACCTCCGTTGTCACTATAAAATGTATGATTTGGCTTTATGCCTAACTTCTCAGCGATCAGGCCTGGCAAGTTCGAATATGGCCAAGTCCATGTCTTGACAACATCGACACTGTCAATATTCGATTTGAGTAGCTCAACTGCACGGCTTGAAACACCCGAGTCACTTATAGCCAACTCAATCGCTTGTAACATAAGCTGCAGCGGCTCCGCTGCATACTCGGTTTTCTTAGAGCTATTCTTTATGTCGCCAATTCCAATGACAACGGGAATTCTCCTTTGCTTCTCCATGGCCTCAAGCTTGAGACAACAGAGGCGAAAGTATTCAATTGCAGCCAGCACGTTGAAGCAGACAGCAGCCGTGGAACGGTCCATCGGCTTCATGCTAAGAAGAGGAGCCTTCATTTTTAAACACTCGAGCAGCAGCCATACCACGAAGAAAGAGTGGATACGAGCCGGCCATCAAAGCTACCGAGGTTCCCTGTTAGACACTTCCTGACGTCAAAAGAAGCTGGCCATGTCTAGGGCGCCTTCGTCCAGATATAGGAATTTCGCCGCCCAAGTTTGTATCGCTGGAGAGCTTCGCTGCGATGATTCAGAGTCAAAGACAACAAGTATACCCACATAATATGTGATTGGAGTGAAGAAAAAGATTACTGAAGTGCCTTCAAATTTCAATCTTTGCGCGTGAAACTTTCGGTTAGCTTCTCCAGCGCCCATTAGGGCGGGTGGGGTTGCAGACCAAGACTGGGTCCGGTGGAAAGTTGCGGGGAAGCATTGCGATCGGAGGCTATCCAAAACTGATTTGAAGCACCTTATCCAGCTCCGCAACGATGTTTTGTAAACCAGTGGCTGGGTAAAACTGTAGCAACACGAGAGAGTGTGTTCACAGTTCGGCGCGTCGACACCTAAAAGACGCGGGTTGAAGCTGTGATTGCCGATGTGTCAGGTTTTCCTACCTGATTGGCCAGAAACGACAACCTCGGTCCATCCTCAGCCTGCCAAGCGGAATCGGCGAACTGTCAAAAAGTCGAGGGCTGTATATCCTGATACTGGACAGTTTGGGTGGACCAACCGATCATTTTAGGATTGAGGACAACTTAACAGAATCACCTACTAATTTTGGGCCGAGAAAAGAATTCAAAATGAACTATTTTCTGGCCGTGTTGAAATGGAGATGTATGTATGTACATACATACATATCGTTTGAATCATCTCAATTGAAGCTAAGAAGGTCTTGATTGCATTGCTTCATAACTCTGGCCAGAGCAGAGTATTTGTTCTAGACGCAATGAGTGTGAAATGAGTGTGAAATGACAGTCCCGCTAGCCAGCTGATTCTTATATCGTCCATGTTGAGAAAGCCAGAAGGCGATCAACGACCTTTGCGCACATTTGTTGTTGAAATTGCCGGCTAGTCCTATAGACACAGCAAGGCGGTCAAGTCGCACCCAGGCACGGTACATCTTCATGATTGCTTGGACTACATGTGTAGAGAATAAGCTAAATTTAAGCTAATCTTCCGGAATGAAGGCTTGTTCAACCGTCCCAGTTTCGCTTTGCTATAGTAACGGAGGCCGAATAGCTGTCTCGGAAATTTTTGCTGAGAGTGGAAGAAGCGTACCATAATAATGGAAGTCTCCCGCACCGATCGCCTTGGGTGAGTCTGAATCGACACATGCCACCGGTAGCACCCTAATTCTGGTATCGTTGTGGAACAGGGTTCCGTGCCTAAGTCCTCGGACAAGGACAAGATATAAGCAGCTAGTCAGGAGCCGGGCAGAAACTCTAATGTCAAACTTATGACCAAGCAGAATGAAGTGCATTGATGGCAGCGTGTGTCTAAGAGTCTGGATCAAAGGTCGGGATGCCCCCCTCCCCGACGACACTGGAGCAGGCTGTTTTGCAGGCTGTTTTGCAGGCAAAAGATGAGCTGAGCAGTGAAAAAGCCGCTTACACGGGCTACAAGTTCCATGTACTCGCGGACGATATCCGTCAAGACGAGGCCGAAGTCCTTGCCCGCCCAAATTCAATTTGCATTGCAATTTGCCTTTATACGAACATGGAAACAAACACCAAGGGTTTATGGAGACAAAGGCCACATAATCCTAAGAACGGATGGCCAAAGATGTATCCGTTGCTGTTCTTGAGACCCATCCTGTCGGCTAGGGAAATTGGGGCAACGAACTGTTCGTTGGATTTGCAACTGAGTTTCTTGCCAGAAGAGAACCGGACAAGGATTCAGTGCAATTTGACGCTTCTGTCAGGGGCTCCCAGGTCACAAGCAATAGTTCGATGTCACCTTTCATCCAGAGTCAACAAGGTTTTCTTTGTGCCGTTCATTTGAGAATCGGGGTTGCCTCAGAAGCTCACCAGATACAAATGCTCACAATGAAAAGAGAGGCGCTGGACAGTGCAGCTGATCAACAAAAGCTGCAGGTTGTGATTTCAAAGGTCATTGTTTGTTGATGGTCGATGTTGAGGTTGGCTTGATGATCTCCAGCTGGCGTCGAATTTAGGCGCTGAGCTAACCCCTAATGGGAATAGCGGGACCAGCTCCAAGTTCCCCGAGACAAGAACAGGCTACGACAACCCGCCGCAACTATCAAGCAGCTCACGCCGGAGAACCAGCCATGAAGCGGTCGGGGGCCATCAGAAGCAAGCAACACAACGCGATAAAGCTTGCTTTGTTCTAATTCCATCTAGTGCTGCTACATGCATGACAATGTCCAGGCCATTCCAGCGACACCGTGATGGAGATCAAAATGCAGAAGCTGGCAACCCTGCCCATCACAGGCGGCGGCGCTTCGTCCCAAGTAGCGACTGCGGCATCATGTGGCTTTGTCGATACCGACGGAGGCAGGTTCTCTCAGTAGCAGTGCTAACATGTCTTTTCCTTTATGTTATATTCCTGTGGATTCCCTCCCTGATCACCAGATATTGGCATTGGCCATGGCTGAGAGAAGAGGACCTCGAATTTTTACCTCCTTGGCTCCATATGGCATTGTCTTATCTTTTTGCGAGAGCTGCACCGTCGGTGGATATATCCCAGGGGACTGTTGTTGGCACAGTCTTGACCGACAGCTTACTGCCTCGCCCAGTTGAGGCATTTCTTGGAGTTCCATACGGTCAACCACCAACTGGTGACAGGAGGTTCAGGCGCGCCCAACCGGTTAAGCCGTCAAAAGCAGTCATCAACGCTTCCCAATACGGCAAAAGGTATTTTTGAAGTTTACTTTCAAGAGGACCACGAATTTAGTCGTCGGTTTCACCGGTTCTTCGCTTACTGTCCCTCGTTAGATGTCCGGCCGGACCTTTAACGGCGAACGACTGGGCAGAAGATTGCTTGAATCTGAATCTTTTTCGACCGAAAAATAGGCCGGGCAACGCTAAGCTACCCGTTGCCGTTTATCTTCATGGCGGAGCCTTCAATAGTGGTGGCGGTACGTTGCCCTACCCTTGGTGTTGAATCGCCTACTTTTGCTCATGGGTTCGCTTCTTAGGAAAATATCACAGTTCAGCCAACATGTTATCATGGTCTGAAGAACCCTTTATTATTGTCAATTTCAATTATAGGTACGTTATCAAGCTTTCGCATCGCGATCACTGGCTGATAATGCATTCCGTTGCTGCAGACTTGGGGCTTTAGGATTCCTTCCATCGACTGTAACTGCGAAAGATAAGTCATTGAATCTGGGCTTGCACGACCAGATTTTGCTGTTTGAGTGGGTTCAAAAGAATGTAGGAGCTTTCGGTGGGGATCCGAATCAAGTGACCCTGTTTGGACTCTCCGCTGGTGCTCACTCGGTATAGTGATACCCCTTCCACGCCGATGCTGTTCTGTCTTTTTAACACACCCAGATTGGCCATCATGTGATGCATGAAAGTAAACCGAAACGTCTCTTCCACCGAGCAGTGCTCGAGTCTGGCGCTACTACCGCCCGGGCCACCTATCCATACCACAACGCCCTGCACAAGAAGCAATTTGGAGAATTTCTTGCGCAGGTCAAATGTACCAACCTTGCCGAAGACAAAATAATGCCATGTCTCCGAAGTAAACCCGTACTCGACATCGCTCGTGCTTCGGAGAAAATTTTCAATAACTACGGTCCCTCTGATCGATGGGCATTCCAGCCTGTGATCGACGGAGAAATCGTCAGAGAAGCACCCATCAAAAACTGGAAGTCTGGGAAGTGGAACAAGATTCCTATTCTCACGGGTTTCAGCACAAACGAGGGCGCTCCATTCGTCCCTTCCAACATGGCAAAATCAGACGAATTCGTCAACTTCTTCCGCGCCCTCATCCCCTCCTTACCCGCCACCGACCTCAGATTCCTCGACCAGCTGTACCCCGATCCTCTCAAAGACCCGAAATCGCCCTACGTCGACAAGCGCAAGATCAACGTCGGTCCACAGTACAAAAGGGCCACCGCTGCCTACGGGCAATTCGCGTACATCTGCCCCGTCAGACAAACCGCACACCTGGCATCCGAGGCTCAAAACGAACCGGTGTACATGTATCACTGGGCGTTGAACAAAACCGTCAAATGGGGCGCCAGTCATGGCGACCAATCTGAATATGAAGTCTACAGCCCCAATGCGCGCAAGTTTTCAAAGACCCAAGAGCAAATAGCCGGATTCATCCACGCGTACTTCACGTCGTTTATCACGAAAGGCGATCCGAACCGCATCAAGGGCAAGTACGGTAACAGGCCCGCGTGGACGCCATTCAAGGTGAAAAACGCGAAGAGCGTGATGCTATTCGGGGCAGGAAATGATGAGCGAGCCGGCGGTGGGCACGTTGGAGTTGCGGCTCAAATGGCCGATAATAAATGGAGCGAGAAGGAATGCAAGTTTTGGTCAGATAGAAGTCTCCTTACAGAGTCATGATAACGTATACAGCCAGTTAGAGAAGAGTGATATATATAGTTGACTGTATAATGATAAAGTGTATTTTTGGTAGCTTGGCAATCGTTCATCACTTCATGTAGTAACATAGCGTTGCGCGCATACACCCCGGTTGATTCTAATGGCGAGTTGGGTACCCCCGAATATTATTGTTCTAAAAAGAGACCATAGGGTAAGCAAATACAATGAGTCGCTAGCCATCCCCAACCGTTATGATTCCAATTGGAGATTTGGAATTCCCTCCTCACAGAACATGGTTCTTCTATTGACCTCTCCCGCCGGCAATATCTTGGCCAAGTCTATACCCGCCGACTTTCTCCCATTCAACCTTTTGCCTTGTAATTGGCAATTGCCGGCGTAAACCTTTGAACGCACCCTCGGCAAGCCTGCTGAATGCCTCATTCAATTCTTCCTGATGCTCCCGCTCGACTGCGACGATACGTTTGATAATTGCCTCCGCAGACGTGGACTGTATCGAAACCGAGATCGGTTTCGTGTTGTTCAGGGACACGTTTCCGTCCTCGTAGTAATGGACGTCCACGTGAATTTGGCCGGTGATTGTGGAAGGTGAAGAGATAGGAACGTGGTATATTGTCCGATAACGGCCGTTCCAGAAATTGTTTGGAGAGTATTTATTCGCAACCAGAAGGACGGTTAGAAACGTATCATCTTCACTAGGGTAGACGCCATAAGAGCAGTTCAAATAATGCTCCCGGGCATGCGAAGATAGCGATTTCAAGAGAGATTTTCTATAATGCAGGCCACGTCAGCTGTACTACAAGAGGTATTTGACATAACGAACCGCAGAACGAAGGACATACACAAGATCTGAATTGCATGACTCCAGTGCATGAGATTTTGGGGAAGAGGCTGTCTGCAATTACAAGTCACAAAGGTCAGAACATAAATGTGCAAATTTTGGACTGTAGAATGAGAACTTGCCTGGGTGACGTGGTCGAACTCGAACGACGTCTGACTTTCAGCGTCGTAGTACCGGCCGTCTTCTAATCTATTGTAGGAGCTTATGATAACCTGCGATTTGCAAACACCAAGTTTTCAGTATGCGGGGTATAATCCCTTCAATTGACGAAACAGATCCGCACCTCTTGACTGCTACCTGCCAGCTTTGTCGTCGTCAATTGAGTCTCGTTGTAGGTCCGGAACGCGGGCTCGAGCGACGGGATAATGTTAGGATCATCAGATGTGAGTGCTTTTATATCTGTTGTGCTCCGGGTATCATCGAGTTAGAGCTGACAAATTGTATTCAAGTCGCACCGTTCATCACTGCGGGAGACAGACGGGCGTATCAAAAAGAATGGGATGTACCTGCAACAACATCATGGAGCTACACGATGTTAGCATGTATATCGGGTCAGCGAGAAGAAGAAATGCGCAAGTGTCGCGTCGCCCGACATACCTCTCCAGGAGGGGCTCCCTCGACGAACGAGGAAGCGATCTCGACACTTGAAGGCATAGCCAAAGATTGGCAGTATCAGCACTATGGGTTCGTGATTCACGGTCAATGGCAGCCGGCGAAGATTTATCGACGTTACGGTCAAAGAATGGGAAGTATGCTTGCCGGCAAGGTGAAGTTGCAGGCGATATCTAAGTTGTGATAAATTGATGATGCGGGGGAGAATTTGATGATGACTGCCAAGAAGACCCCTTAACTAGCAAGCTAAAACTAACTACATCTCACTCGCACTGTCTTCCATCACAACTCGACAGCATTTTCTCTTCTTCTGAGTTCCCATCCTTGCATTTGAAAAGAACGTCGGTTCGGCCATAAACCGAAAAAAAAAACAAAGGTAAAAAGGGAAAAGGGAAAGGGTCTTAAGAAGTGCAACAAGCATTCGGGCTGGCTTCTCCCAGCCGCTTCGTTCAGCTCAACGGATAGCCCGCAACCTACGATAGCCTTCACCTTACATATCCACCATCAAGGCTTTAATACCTGCCCAGGTCTCCTCACCACTGGGCCGAATCTGCTCTGGCGGAAGGACGAACCCATTTCGACCAGTGTCGCGCAATTCAGCAGCGAATCCAAGTTCGAATTTGCCCACATCGACAGCCCAGTCGACGCTGTCCCCGTTGACTTGATAGATAGTGCTGCAAGTCGGGCCAACCCTATATGCAGTGCCATGGACCGCTCTCAGGGCCTGGGCAAAAGTGGTCGCAAGACTCATGTGTTTCGCGTGGTTGCTTGCTCGCTTGACGCAGTCGTATCCGTAGGCTAATGGAGGAGTAAGTGTTAACTAAATCCCACAGCTGCAGTGTAGGATATGTTTCTACTTACGGGTCATGAACAGCTGGGAGTACGAGTGCCAGTCAATGTACATCTTGACTCCTTGGGACTTAGCAACATTCTGCATGACGCGGATATGTGCCTGGACTTCCGGTGCATCGCCTGGCTGCAATCCTGTTTTCCCAACTTGCAGTTAGCTTCGTTTATGCTGCTTTGATTCCAACAGAACTCGATCATGGCGACGGGAAACTTGCCTCTGAATGTGTCGGAGCTTGGGCTTGAAGAGGAACCGCTTCCGACCCATTGATATGGGTAGTTGCGGTTCAGGTCTGTTCCAATGCTGCCCCCTCGACTGGGCTGACGATTCTTGCGCCATAGTCGCCTAGTGGTCTGCGAATAAACGAAGCCTATTTGGCCACAGTCAGCGACTGCCAACAGATAGCAATTTTTCCGAGTACCTTACCATCTGGATTCGTGATTGGGAAAATAAAGAAGTCTGCTTTGTCGAGAATACCTTGGACTTTCGGGTCGGACTTCTCCGACAGCAAGCTCCAAGCAAGGTACTCAACGGTCTAAAAATGAAATGTGAGCAACTGAAAATATGGACACTATATTTCACTTGGACCAGGTCTCAGGGAAGAAGCCATTACCATCGTCGTAATCCATTCTCGTGCGTGAATTGTTCCGTGCCAGATAACGCCAGGTTTCCCCTTGCGGTTTCCCCAAATGTGGATCCCTTGGATAGGACGCTTCTCATATGTGGTCCCGGCGGTGATCAGCTCCGAATTCGACGGGAACTGCGCCTGCAGATCTTTGAGAAATTGAACGTGTTCATTGTAGCTGTGATAGCCTTCGAACCAGGTACCGTTGAGGTTTCCCGCTGCAAACACAAGTTAGAGGAGGCAGAACAATCAGTTGGGCTTTGCTGAGGCTGCTTCAGCGTTGATTCAAAGCCTGTCTTACCTTCATATGTGCCCACTACGGCTGACTCGGCTTCAATAGAAAGACCAAGGTCCTCATGCATGACCTCGACTGTCAAGCCGGTAGTAGCCTTTTCAAAGGCAGAGAGTTGGTTTGGTGGAACCACAACATCTGCAGCAAACCCTGCCTTCTTTGGAAACTTCCAAGTGTCGAGATCAAGCTGGTTGATAATGCTCACGACTCTGGCGTGGTTTTTCTCCACCGTTGGGATGCGGAAGACCTTGTATCCATTATACTCTGCGCCCAATGCTGGGATGGCAGCGGCGAAGGCTGAGGCCACAAATGCTGAAACCGCCAAAAGCGACTTCATGGCGGACGAGAAGGATCAAGGATAACCCAAGACTGAAACAAAAAGAGTGCTGAGACACACAACTACGGCTACTTTCTTGCTCCTCGAGTCCCAAACTACGGGGAATGACAATTTATGAGGAAAATTCATTAGATATATAAGCACTGCTGGTTCGAATGGCCCTCGTCAACCTCCCGTCTACTGTCGCCTCTTGATATTCCTTGAAAAGCTTGAAAGTTGTACTGTGCCGTCACCCATCAAGGGAACTCGAGGCGTGTCGGCTCGTCAAAGTTTCCTGCAAGGCGCCCAATTTATGATGTTGCGCGGCTGGGATGTGTTGCCGCTTCGATATTCAAATACCCGGCCCTGTCATTGCATGGATTGGATCTCACCTTCCACGTACGATAGCTGCGTCATGGGACATGGCAATACATTCCCGATAAAGGGAGGAGAAATGTCGGGGAATGACGCCACGTACATATATGTTCATCGCTGATCAGGAAAACTGCCCTGTATCCAACCCAAGAAGCAAAATCATTCACGGGGAGGGGGCTTGAGAGTGAGGATTGCCTTATCCTGGCTTGCTTGGCCCTTGGTTTTTCCGGCCGCGAGAAAGCGTAAAAGAAACACCGGATGCCAAGTGCCTGCCGGCTACGGAGTACAGGCATTGCTTCGAGAAGAACCCTTTGCACATCACAATTTTCCTTGGTTTAACTAACCGCGGGACTGGGCCGAAGAACGTCGGTTGATCGAGAATGATTTCGAACGACTTGCCCCATACTGAAGGAAGCGTGCTACCTGCCCAGACTGCCCTGAAGGGTGGTTGCAGTGGGCGTGTTCAGCGGAGTGGAACATATATTAACAAAGCTAATATTAAGATAAGTAGATCAAACTTTGTGAGTAGATAGGAACCTAGGTACATACTCCGTCCGTACGGCAATGTCCATAAACTCGTCCCTGCTTTAGTTTCTGGATGATCAGGATCAGCAGGATTCACTCCGGCCGCCGGGAAAGAGAATGGCAGTCTCCACGTGTCCGAACCCCAGACATTCTTTAAAAGTTTTCTATTGAGCGAAAGGCGAGGGTCTCTCTTCTTGGCAACCCCAGAATATTGGCCGTTTCGATAGCGCATACAACATACTCCGTAACAGCATAACTACCTTCGGCTTCGCGACAGAGGCGGCAGCCCGAAGGGAGACAGAGTTCGTTTGCAAAGACGAGCGGACCTCCATGGTTACATCAAGAAATAAATAAACAAAAAGTACAATGACAACAATCATAGCACACACCATGCTTTGACCCTCTCTCGGACTTTGCCGGACTTGGGACCACAAAGTGTGCAGAACATACGGAGTAGTCATATAGTCCCACGGATCGCGTGGCGCGAGTATGCTGAAGATAACCTCACACGATGTAACTCCCAGTGGGAGAGTTCCTATATCAGAGTATACCTAGCTATCTATCTATCTATCTATCTACACAATCTGCGTCTGAGTATAAAACAAACTTTGCAAGTTGAGCTTAAACAATGATTTTTGTGCTACCGTGTAGTGTACATGTGGGTAAGGTCACGTTGGCAATGCTCAACATGACTGTGTCGGCTTCTGTATGATATCGTGCGACGAAGATCGGGAGACGGGAAGGGTAGTTGAACTAGGGTAGGACGAGAGCTCATCGCGCTCGGCAAAGCTGGTTGTGATATGAAAGGATCAAGTCACACATGCACACACCTTGCTTGCATACGGAGTATATTCCAGTTCATCCCCAGATAACCTCCGAGAAGTGGGAGATATTAGTTATTCGAAGCTGAACGTTCGAAAAGGGGAAAAAAAAAGGGTTTTCGGGAAACAAGGGGGGTGTGAACACAACACATCTGCTTGCTAATAAGGACGTGATAATAAAGTAATTCGCTGAAACGCGATTTGTTTTGAAACAGAGAGAAAGAGGCTGTGTGTATGTCCCTGGATTGATTTTGATTCATCTTCTAGAATAATTCCATGCCCGCGACACTTGGTGAAGAGCCGTCAGTCAGTTAGTTAGGCTTCTCGGCATCCCTGCTCGGCTGATCGACGCACCATTCAGAGATCAGGGCCGGCACTCCGTCCAGAATGCGACGTTTCGGATCGAGAAAAGTCTAGTCTTTTACCAAGTGAAATCTCTCCCCTCTCTAATCTCACCCATCCCACGCAATCCCGACGCCGTGTGTGGCCTTTTTAGATTGCTGCTAGAGAGGGGGGCTAAGCGCTTCCCTGCGCTCTCTCTCATCCTATTACCGTTGAGGTCTCCAGGAACATTTTTCGTTGATCTGCAGGATGGAATGATGATAGTCTGCAGGAATGGTCCACCCCCACAGGACGCCCGCCGAAGATCAGTGCATTTCTATACTGCTGTGGGAGACCCTACCCCGCGAATAACCATATTAAACGATCCGGTTTTAGTGTGCATAATAACCTGGGGATCCGGGGAACGCAATGCAAGCCCGCATAGTCCTTCTTACCGTGCATACATACCAAATCGCCATGACCTTCGGCGTGCTGGATCGGTATCCCAACTCTTGCTACTTCGGCACCCCCCTCTTCGAGTCCTGTCGATTAGTACGTCTCCCTTCAAGGTCCTTTGAGAGATTGGAGTCCGAAACGAGCCGTGGCCCTGGTCCTTGATCTGAGTTTCGAGACGGGGGAATCTTTGAAGATGATCTTCATGACTTGTTGTCCCTTTCGAAAAATGGCCTCTCATGCTAGGGTCACCATGTGATCCCTTTTGCCCCTCTGACCAGGATACTCTGCCACTACAAGCTTGATGTCGTCGTCAACCCCAAGGAAGAGATTGTTTAATTTGATCGGTCATTTATTAATCAGGACCCCAAAGAAGTGGAGTCACCAGGATGCTTCATGTTTCTCTCCGCGTGCACGGGGTATTTGCAAACAAACCTTTTTCCACTCAGGTACTCGATTCAACGCGAGAGAGGTGATGTCTGCACGGAGTGATGATACCACGCTGGCTCTGGGGTATGGGGACAATGCCCAATCGGGCAAATGTCCAAGAAGCTGCCTCGGGGGGGGGCAGGAGGTAGTTTCAAGGAAGGGGATTCGGCACATGTGAAGGTGTATCAAAGCTGTAGAGGAGACAGAAAAGTGATATAAGCCCGCTCCTCCCTTCCGTCAATCTCGAAAAAATCATCCAGAGCAATCCGGACATCAGCAGCAATCCGTTCTTCACTTGGTTCTTCACAATGGTTGGTTTCGGCAAAATTCTCCCAATCGCCCTGGCGGCTCTCTCCGTTAACGGAGCAGAAATCCTTTCCACTCCTCCAGGTGCCGAGGCCATTCCCAATGGCTACATCGTCATCATGAAGGATGGCATGTCCACCCAGGACTTCGATTCTCACCGCGATTGGGTCGCAAACGTGCACCACCAACGTGTTGCCCGCCGTGGCACCACCAATGTCGGTGGCATGCGCCATACCTACAAATTCGGCACCGGCTTGAAGGGTTACGCTGGTACCTTTGACGAGGAGACAATCCAGGAGATTGCCAACCGCCCCGATGTAAGGAGAAGCCCCAGCGGCTTTCCAATTGGGAAAACATTGGATTCACTGACATGTCTTTGCTCTCTAGGTTGCATTCATCGAGCGTGACCAAGTTATGAAGGCCACTGCCCTCCAGACCCAGCGCAATGTCCCATCTTGGGGTCTTGCCCGTACCTCTTCCCGAAGCCCCGGAGGCACGGATTACGTCTATGACTCGAGCGCTGGCAGCGGTGTCACTGCCTACATCATCGATACCGGTATCGATATCCGTCATACCGACTTCACCGGCCGTGCCGTCTGGGGTACCAACACTGCCGACAACCGCAACGAGGATTGCAATGGTCACGGTACTCACGTTGCTGGCAGCACTGCTGGTACCAGCTTCGGTCTTGCCAAGAAGGCTAGACTGGTCGCCGTCAAGGTCCTTGACTGCAATGGAAGCGGAAGCAACTCTGGTGTCATCAAGGGAATGGAATGGACCGCCCAGCAAGCTGCGCGCACCGGTGCCGGAAAGGCCGTCGTTAACATGAGTTTGGGAGGCGGATTCTCCCAGGCCAGCAACCAGGCTGCCGCTGCTATCGTCCGAGCTGGCATCTTCCTTGCTGTCGCTGCTGGAAATGACAACGTAAGTCATCAAAGTACCATCCAGCCCATACGCGCAATAAAAGATGACTGACCCCCCGTGCAGAAAGATGCTCGTACCTTCTCTCCTGCTTCCGAGCCAAGTGTCTGCACTGTTGCCGCCTCCCACGTCCGTGATGGCAAGGCCTCCTTCTCCAACTGGGGATCCCTCGGTAAGTTGTTCCGCATTTCCATCGGCCATCCGTAAATTTTGAATGTTAACGACTTCCCACTTCAACAGTTGATGTCTATGCCCCCGGCCAGGATATCATCTCTGCCAAGCCAGGTGGTGGCTCCCGCTCCCTCTCCGGAACCTCCATGGCTTCTCCCCATGTCTGCGGTCTTGGTGCTTACCTCATTGGACTCGGCAAGGGCGGCGGTGGCGGTCTCTGCGACACCATCAAGCGGATGGCTATCCCTGCTATCAGCAGCCCTGGTGCCTCCACCACCAACCGCCTCATCAACAACGGCGTCGGCCAGTAAGAATCCCTCGACGGGTCTCGATGTGGTGAAGATTGCGCCTCTTAAGAGAAAGACCAGGCGATTGTTCCCGGAACAAAAACCCTCGGTTTTACTCGAGTGAGGTGGAAAAGAAGAAGAAAAAAGCCATCCCAAAGGTTGTAAGATTTTGGCTTGCTCACAGACAAATACCTTGTCCTTTTCGCTTGTCCATAGTAGATAATTGCTCTTAAAGCTGTATATATTGAATCCAACGAGTCTTCAAGACAAACCCTCGTGCTGCTCCCTAATTTGTTAACATTTTCGGGAATCTTGAAATCCACTTGACACTCAGAATTGCATGCTCTAGTACACAAAGTAACAGCATCATCACTTGGCCACTTCTCTGACCATTCCAACTCTTGTCATTGCTTGTGTATGTGTGTTTGTCGTCGTTGGACGTGCAGTCTTGGAGGGGCATGTCAGTTGAACACCATGCACGAGTTAGTCATCCAAGCCCGTGCTGTCCCACGGGAAGGAACTGTCTCAAGATATCACTTCAGTCGGCGCTCCCTTCAGAGCTGTTCAGCGAAGCAATGAATATTTTCATTTGAAAAAAAAAAAGAATACCCCATACTTATATACTCCGAAGTGATGCAGATCCTCCCAGAGCCGAGCCATAGCCTACCGAACCGAACCCTCCAGCGCCATACCTGAATTATCACCTGTGGCTCGGATATAAAACCCTTGCGAAAAAAAGTAGCTTACAGTAATCAAGTACCGCGATGCTGCGCCTATTGACACTGTTTAAAAAGAATAACACAACTTTAACCCCGGCTAATCAATGCTCATGTTCATTAGGCCTTCATTTGTTTCAGTCATACCCTGCAGACCGACTCGCTTCATAGGCTGCGAATGCCCGCTGCCTGTGCTTTGGGCCGAGCTTGGGCAGAGTATGGATTTGGAGAATTGACCCGTCTGACTGCTGTCTGGAAATGAAAACGCCAGAGACTGACTCGGGCTGCTCTGAGTACTAGTTCCTGGAGATACAGCACGACGCTTAAAGGAGGCAAGATCAAGATCGAGGTCGTCAACACGCCGCCGCTTGTTGAGCCGTTGAGAAAGGTCTGTAGCTGCTTGGGATAGTACTGCTTGCGGCCCTAATGAGCGAGGCTGTACAAACGGAGGAGTCTGCATCACAGTATCGCCGAGAGAGTCTTTGGATTTGGAGTTCGACGGGGGCGGCGTGTGATATCGGTGGTCAAAAGAATTCCAAAACTGAACACCTCCCGAATTCTCGGAAGCTTGTTGACTGAAATCAGTAGATGAGAGTTTATCGGCTGCAGGTGAATATGTCGCCGCTTTTTCGGTGCTGAAATCCGAGGGTAGAGCCGAAGTAACTAAGGAGGGCGACAGAGATGGCAATGCAGTATCGCTCTCCCGCACCTGTCGAATGACTTCGGCCTCTTTCTTTGCTTCACTCTCAATGGGCGCGACTTCCTCCAGTAAGGCCGCCTTAATTCGAGTAAAGGTTTTGGTTTTTGGCTATAGCATATCGAGATTAGGAAAAAGTAGGGAGTTTTATAGACCATCACAACACTTACCAATAGGTTTCCTCTTCTTGTTACTGTTCGACGTATTACTCCTCGCCGGGCTAGTTCTGGATTGGAGCCTCCCACGATGGAGTCGTTGGACGAACTACTTGTTGTTTGCTTGGTCTCGCCATCATCGCTCAGATCAGATAACTGAAGGTCATTTGTTCCAAGACTCAAGCTTTCCCGTCGTGACTTGACGTCCGCGATAATAGCCTCCTTGGAGAAATACCCCGATGGAAATGATTCGACACTTTTCATAACAGACGGGGACCTTGGCCCCGGACTGGGCCTCGAGCTGGCACCACTCGTGCTTGTTGAGCTATGCCTGGTCCGACCTCGGTATCGTGCGCGCTGAAAGCTCATGAGACCCGGCTTTGTGGTGGAGAGATTGTGCATCCAGTCTGCAGCCGGGCTTTGTGATACATGCGGAGGAACTGTACTTGGTGGATTAAGCATAGTTCTGGTAGCTTGGGGAGTGGTGACGACAGGTTCCCGTTCCACACCGAGTAGGGATGCATCGTCGTCCTCGTCACTACAACTCGAAGAATCCGAGTCTAGCATATTGATGCTGCTCACAGAGCTCGATATCACATTCTTCTCGCCATGGCCGGAGGTTGACCAGAAATAGTTGTGAGAGTTGCTTGGGGAGGCAAAGCCACAACCGGTCCCCGCACGGCGTGGAGGGATTGTCACACCTCTACCACCCACAACTGGAGAAGAGTCCGGAGATGCTTCCGCTAACGTAGAATGGTGAAGATTTGTAGAGGCGCGGGAGAAATCCAATCCTCTCGATCGTCGCGGTAAAACGGAGGAAGGCGAAGTGTAGATTTGAGCCGAGTCGAGCTTTGGAGAGGCCGGAGCGCGAGTCAAGGGGCTGGACTGGCTGCCAAAAAGCCTTTGAGGGACATGAAGGGAAAGGCCATGCGCCGGCTGGTCCCTCCTTCGCGGGGTTGCCGGAGTTGCGGGGGAAGAAACGTCGTCCTTGCTGTGAGAGACTCGCGCCTGCAAAGGGACATCGGAGCGGGACGACGATCCAGCGGATCCTTCGGGAGCTGAAGACGATTCTGTAGCGGCATTCTCCCGTAGTAGAGCGGTGTTTTGCAGGCCTGCGATGACGAGGGGATCGGTGCTTCGGGAGCGTGACTGATGATCCAGTTGGGCGGTTAGTTGGCTGGCTGGTGCTTCCGTTGAGACTCGTGGTGATGCGACTTGTGTCGAATCCATAATCGAAAATGAGGCAGCATAGAATCAGCTATATCACACAAGTTGCGAGAGCAAAGAACCTAAGTGTATTCCATGTCTTTCAGAACTGTGTGCTGTGAGGATGCAGAATGTAGGTGGCTCACCACTCAAGCACGGGCGGCAAGAGATGCGCGTTTCCTTGGCACTCGCCAGCGCGCTCTATTGAGTCAAGACTGTTTTAATTCATCTACATACAAGAATCACAGTCCAGCAAGGTAGAATGTATGCTTGACTGAACTGCTTGACTTGAGAACTGCTTGATTTAAAAAAAAAATTATTGTAAATGGTTTACTGTGAGCTATGGTCATGGTAGAAAGCAGTACAATCCACCACAGAAGCCCATCATTCTATCAGACGAGATGGCATAACTAGCTTCTACAATGATGTAGCTATATTGATTCCAAAACTCCTAATCCTTCACAGCTTCATGATAGCATAGCAGATGGATAAAAGGCATGCTTCATAGACTGTTCACTCCTTGTGGTTCAAACTGCAAGCATTCACGTGATGAGCCTGGAGCCCACAGTCCAAACCACATCACCAACAAGGCCACACTTCCTTCCAACAGCCACAGCATGATAGATGGACTAAATCAGCTTGTCTCTTCCATACTATGGCTTCTCTGCTAGCTCACGAGTCAGTTGTGCTATCCTTTTCATTTCATGGTGACCCCTAGGGAAGTCATGATCGTGATTGTGGAAAAATTCTGTCACCATGGATGACTGACACAGCTCCATCAATGCCAAACCCCAATGCTGGTTGTCGACTGCCGGGCACCGGGCATGTAGTGTTGGGATATCGATTAAGCTGCCTTGAATCGCTGCGTCGTACCGCGCCATTCCCATGGTCCCGTCAGTCATGAAAAGTCTGCCGTCCACGAGTTGTCTCGTTTGCAAAGCCGTTATATTCCGCCGAATCTCTTCAGGGTCATAATCGGGATGTCTTTCATCTCCTTTCCGAACTCGAGTATTTGACGGTCGAAGAAATATCTCCCTCACCTCTCTCTCGGGCGCAGACTCGACTATAACGCCCTCTTTCGCTTCCACGTCCGAGAGCCGGAATATCTCCAGGGGTGTAGCCCCGTTAATGAAGACCGCCCAGCGAAAGACTCTTTCATGGGGGAGTTTCCAAGGATTCTCTCGAAAATCCCGGATCAACAGCTGTGCTACAAGTCCGGCCCCTCCCGAGTACCCGATAGCGCCATCAAAAGGACCTTCATCCTCTATCAATTTGAACACCTCGTCTTCCGTTCGTACGATTGACTGGGGCGACAACGGATTGAAATAATTATATAATGGCAACTGGGAGAATGATGTCGTGAACAGTGACCAGTTACCTGATAAGGTGTCAACTGCGCGATTGCAAGCAAAGCCTGTTGTCCGAAGAGGAATCCAAGCATACCTTCGGTATGGGGAACAGAGCCTTGAATGAATTCAAATGTGAAATCCGGTAGGTCGGCTCTCAAGGAAGCTGAATCATTGTGATTAGTATACAGAGAGAAGAACCATGGCTGGTTGAAACCTACCTGTCTGAAGTCTGAAAATCTGGATCACCCCAAATATTCAGTCATTGAAGAAGCGAGCTAGAAAGGATGAGTTGCTCACTTCATTATTCGACCCTCTGCCATGGAAACAGAGTACTTTCATGGTGTGAGGCTACCATAGATCCCTTGAAAACCGTTGATCAGTGTTTTCCTGCCCTTTCTCAATGTGCATTAAACACTGGTTGTTAGCAAATGGGCATTGGACTCAATTCTGGCAGCAAGGCATCCAAATCTCCTCTGGTCTTGATACTGCAGTATTGCCAGAGGGTGGATGCTGTTCAACCGAAGACTGGTGTAACCAACAGCATGCTGGATGGTCTGCCGATGCCACCAGTTCCGAGACCTCCGTTTCATCGGGTTCGGGTTTGGTTCTGTGACTGGTGTCCCCTCTCTTCATGAGTCTGTCGTCCATCTTGTCCCCTGGACTTATTACAGACAACCTCCACTGACTAGGCAGCAAAAGTTCCCACCCCCTCTTTGTTTGTGTCCATTTGCCTTTATCATGCCTAGAGTAAAGGTTGTGTGCTGCACATGCTATCCTGGGACCTGCGCACACCCGTCCATGCATACACAACATCCATCATCAAGTTCACTACCTGCTTGAAACCCCTCTCTGCCTGCCAGATAGTTAGAGTTACAACAAACTCCCACAGCAGAATGTCTGCAGTGAATACCAGTATATCTAATTCTTTAGATTTAATTGCATTTGTGCCGCCGCCCGGCTCTTCACCCTCACAGCTTCCGCCAACAAAAGCAGAAAACCGCGAAGACAAGACTGGCCAGAAAGATGAGGGCTCGACAGCCAATTTGGAAGATGGGGAAGACTTTAGCCGGTCCCAGTTGGCAATACTAACTCTAGCACTGTGCCTATGCGCTCTCATAGTCTCTATAGACGTGGTTATCTTAGGTTTGTCCTTTTGCCTCTGTACCTGTTTCCCACGCTCACGTCAGTCAAGCAACTGCTATTCCGGAAATCGCATCTGAGTTTGAATCCCTCGGCGACGTCGGCTGGTACGGATCGTCGTATCTATTAACTCAGACTGCCCTGCAGCCGAGTTTCGGGAAGTTATATAATCACTTCAATACGAAATGGACCTTTCTATGTGGTATCCTCGTGTTTGAGATCGGCTCGTTGGTTTGCGCCCTTGCGAATTCCTCCAGATTATTGATCGTCGGGAGGGCAATAGCAGGAGTTGGTGCTGCTGCATTGTTCTCCGGCGGGATGAATATCATCGCTATCGCAGTTCCCCTCAGAAAGCGCGCACCTTATATCGCTCTGCTGTCCAGCATGATGGGGATCTCAAACATCGTTGGCCCTCCTCTTGGTGGCGTACTGACAAATCGCGTAGGCTGGCGATGGTGGTACTGTCACCTCCTGCCAACCACTCAAGATAGTTCAGCTAACTTCTACATTAATAGTTTCTGGATCAATCTTCCATGCGGTGGGGCAGTTTTCATATTAGTTCTAGTCTTCTTGAAAAAGCGAATCCAGCCGTCCTCAGATTTGAGCTTAAAAGAACGCCTTGCCGAGTTAGATTTGTTGGGCGCTCTGCTTCTCTTTGCCGGAATCACGTCTTTCATACTTGCCATAGAATGGGCCGGGAAAGTATATCCCTGGTCTGATGCCAGAGTCTGGGGCTCTATTCTGGCATCTGGCGTCGCGCTGTCTCTATTCTGTGTCCTTCAATGGAGACTTGGTGACAAAGCAACCCTTCCACCTAGGCTGCTGCTTAAGCAGAGAACCATCCTAGGCTCATCTCTGTTTTCTTGCTTTCTGGCGATGGCATTCTACATGTAAGCCGAACCATCTGGCCTGTTTCTCCAAGGCTGTGTGCTGACAATCAACAGTCATGTCTACTACTTACCCATTTATTTTCAAGCAGTGAAAGGTTCTAGTCCCGAGAAATCGGGTTTTGACGTGGTGCCTTATCAAGCCAGCAACACGGTAGCGTCCCTGATTGCAGGGTGCTTGGTCGGGATGATTGGCTGGTATGCGCCGTTTGTATGGTTCGGCTCTGCTGTTTTCGTCATCGGTTCTGGCCTTCTCTATACCATCAAGATGGATTCGCACACTGCCTCCCTCGTTGGCTATCAAATTCTTACAGGGGCAGGCATGGGTGCCTCCGTGCAAATTCCGTATATTGCGGCGCAGGTAGTTTCGAGCAAAGAAGATATTTCATCAGCTAGTAAGTATCCTGCTTTTGAGCCGTCTTTTTTGCCTGATATCATTCACTTATTCTGTGAGCTTGTAGATGCAATTATGATTTTCTTCCACTCTATCGGTGGCACTCTCTCGCTTGCCGTTGGGGGAAATGTTTTTATGAGTAGTCTTCAGCGCATTCTTCCCATCGATGCACCACTCGTCAATGCAACAGAGATTATCAAAGTGGGACCAACAAATATGCGAAACATGGTACCGCCAGATCAGCTCAAAGGTGTACTGCAGGCATATACGGCTTCTGTCACAAACACCTTTATAACACCGATTGTTACCGGTTCTGTCGGCTTTCTCTTCTCTCTTCTCCTAGAGTGGAGAAGCGTCAAAGGAATAGATTTGCTCACGGGTGCCGACTCAGCATGATGACCGAGGGCAACAGGTGAAACTGCTTGTACTATATTTTATCCCCATATCCTTGCACGAATACTCCACTGTTTCTTCTAGCGTGAATTTATGTTTGGCAAGTTTCCTTCTGAACCGGACTACCAAGGCAAACATATGTTTGTGTTATTATAAAAGTGTGGAATATACGATGGCAAGTACATACATACAAGCGAATTCGGCCTACTTCGTACGAATACAATGGCCGTGAAACATTATCGTGCAGATTCTCCGCTGAAAAGTCACCGAATCTCTTGCTGCCTCCTAGTAGCGCGAGAAAATTAGCTACAAGTATGTCAGCCCCCTGTTGTACATACATACTTGGTGTTTCAAAAGTATTGACTGCCGCCAGCCGCCCTTGGCGAGCGGAACAGGTTTAGATCGGTTGATTTTGGCATGTTTAATTCGACATAGAACAACCTCGAGTTATCGAATCGAAGCAGCAGATATACATAAGAGTCTACCTATTGTTCGGTATCCTCGCATTCATATGCAGTTAAGCCACAGATCAGGACGAAAAAATACCATATCACCGACTTCTGTTTGAGTCTTCGTTGACCTGGACGGTGTTTGTTAGGTACCACATTCGCAGAACGCAAGTCTCCCGTCAGGGGATATCTATGGCTTTGATACTGACGGACGGCGTGCTCGTACTGCAGCATTTCCATGCCGATGTTTCATAGCAAACATCCGCCGATCATGTGGCTGCCCACCCATGCCTTCCGACATGTGCATTTGCTACAGCGTCGGCCACATAGTGATACATACATCAGCTATATAACTTCCGAGGACATGCCTTTGGACGCTGCATATACTAGCGCGTTGATCGATCCTTTCGGAGTACGATTCAGCGTTTTGACCAGCCCTTATTGTGTCTATCCTATGAATTTACGTAGGACAGCCTATTGCACCGTCTTTTACAAAGGTCCTTGGCGCAGTCATCAGATCAATTGGGCTATTGCTTTTCTGTCTCATCGGAAAAATTGCATCATGACAGGGTACCGTTCCGCGAGTTTCCAATCACATGGCATATGGCTATCGGGAGTTGCTCGGTCTTAATGTCAAAGCCTGGAATTAGCTACCTGAGAATTCTGACCAAGTTCAGCTCAGTTTAGGTGGTTCCGATTCACGGGCCGTTCTAAAACTCTGACTTATATCCCTTCACCGCGCTGAAAAGGGCCCTAAAGGGGTCTTAGAGGTGTACGTGGAACTGCTGTTTTTTATAAACTCGGTCATGCTTTTATTCGCATACTAGCCCAATTTATCTCTCCTGTCGCTTTTTCTTCTGCGTTCACCGGTATTTTCTTGACTAGCTCCCTTATCTGTATTTCCTACACCTGTTCGTTTGTATACGTGCGCAAGGATACAGAGATGTCCTATTCAGTTGACCCTTTGGTAAACGGTCATGATGGCTCGAGTTATGAGGATGTCATTGCTATCATCGGCACTGCGGCTCGTTTCCCTCAGGACGCTGATACAAACGAAAACCTGTGGAAATTCCTTCTACAAGGTCGGAACGCGATGACGCCGTTTCCGGAAGACAGAGTCAATCACCAGAGCTATTTTCATCCAGACCCTGAACATGGAGCGACTGTAAGTGAATGCTTTGGCTGTCGAATGCGTACCGTATCTTTTCACCAGATTTTCTAACTAGATATTAGTTTCATAACAAAGGTTTTCAGTTCGGGCCACTAATTGCTCTAACATCCTCTAATTCTACGTGTAGGCAGCCATTTCATCAAGGGAGACCTGGCCGACTTCGACTTCCAATTTTTCAATATAACCAGGAGCGAAGTAATGGCGATGGACCCCCAGCAGAGAATACTGATGGAGAATGTTTATCATGCACTCGAAAATGGTTGGTCTATGTTTAGAACGTGTTTACTCTAGATCAAATGGCTGCTAACCTACCGAGGGAATCAGCTGGAATACCACTCAATGAAGCCATGTCCTCTCTGACTTCGGTGTTTGTGAGCGGATTCAATCATGATTTTCTCCAGCTTCTGGGCTACGATCCAGAGACTTCAGTAAAATACAAGCCCACCGGAATGTCCAACTCCATTCTAGCGAACCGAATCAGTTGGTTTTATGATTTCAAGGCTGCGTCCCTCACTGTTGACACCGCTTGTTCCAGCAGTATGGTTGCTTTTCACCTCGGCTGTCAGAATCTAAGGAATAAAGAAAGTGAGATGGCTGTCATCAGCGGTGTAAATATGCTGCTGTGGCCTAATGATTTTACTGCCATGTCTCACCACGGTTTTCTATCCCCAGACGGCCAATGTTACAGCTTTGACCATAGAGCGAATGGATATTCCCGGGGAGAGGGAGTTGGGACTGTGATTCTCAAGCGACTTTCAGACGCCCTCAGGGACGGGAACACGATAAGAGCCATAGTCCGCGGGACCGGTGTGAATCAAGATGGGCGAACACCCGGAATCACTCTACCCAGCCAATCTTCTCAAACGGCGCTTATTCGTGATGTTTATGATAGAGCAAAACTTGATCCTGACGAAACCGTATTTATTGAATCTCACGGCACAGGAACTGCCGCTGGTGATCCAATAGAGGCCCGTGCAATTGCTCAAGCTTTCAATACTGAAGCTAGAGACAATCCGTTATATGTTGGCGCGATGAAGTCAGGGATAGGCCATCTCGAGGGCGCTGCAGGCATCGCAAGTGTCATAAAGTCCGTTATGATTTTGGAATCGGGTATCATACCCCCAAACACCAATTTTGAGAAGGTGAACCCAAAGATCCCAATGAAAAAATGGAATCTATGTTTTCCCTTCAGTCCCATGCCATGGCCATCAGCGGGGCGCAGACGAGTTTCTATCAACAGTATGGGCTTTGGCGGGACTAATTCTCATGCCATTCTCGACGATGCTTGCTCATACTTGGAGTCCAGCGGTCTCGTTGGTGTCCACAAGACCGTACCTTTGGTTCCAACTCATGATGATATACAGCGCACGTGTGCTTATTTCGATTCAATACAAAGAGAAGGAGAATCGACAAAGCCAAATGGAAGTACCGAGTCATTGGAACTGGTGGACGATAATACTCGCGTCAGAGCGAACGGAGAGGCCCGTGGAATGAATGGCGTTTGCCCAATTCAGCCTCTTCTTTTCTTATTCTCCGCGTTCGATGACCCTGGGGTTATGAGGAATGCGATGTCATTATCGACATCTTTAAAATCACTGCCGTCCATGAGCCACGCGGAGAGTGTTCGGTACATTACGAACTTGGCGCATACGCTTTGCAATAAACGGTCCCAATTCTCATGGCGAAGTTTTTGCATAGCATCCTCACTTGAAGAATTGATCTATAACCTTGAATCTCAACTTCAGAAACCTATTCGATCCGGCAAATCTCCTGCGCTGGGCTTCATATTCACTGGCCAAGGGGCACAATGGTGTGCCATGGGGTGTGAACTTTTCATCTACCCTGTTTTTAGGAAAAGCATCGAGGATGCGGATGATTATATCAAATGCTTAGGTAGCTCATGGTCCTTGCTTGGTGAGTAAAGATTATGTGGCTCCTGTCGTATCCATTTCCGAAGCAAGGCACTGAATCTAAACTTGCAGATGAACTTCGGCGAGACCGGCAACATTCGAAGATAGATCAACCGGCCATTGCACACTTCGCGTGCACTGCTCTTCAAATGGCTCTCGTCGAATTGTTAGCTAGTTGGAACATTCACCCAGAGAGGGTTGTGGGCCATTCCTCCGGAGAAATAGCTGCAGCCTACTGTGCTGGAGCTCTTGGTCGCAGGTCAGCTTGGAGAGTTGCGTATTTTCGGGGCATAGTGTCCTCTATTCGAATGTCCGCTAAGGGTGCTATGATGGCTGTTGGGCTCTCGGAATCCGATATCTCTCCTTACATGTCCCAAGTCCACGAAAGCATCCCAGGAGAACTCATCATCGCCTGTTACAACAGTCCAACGAACATTACGGTCTCTGGCGACGAAGTCAAAGTGAATGCTTTGAAAGCTTTGCTTGATGAAGATTCTGTCTTTACCCGAAAGCTGGCTGTCTCCAATGCGTATCATTCGAGCCACATGAGGGCAGCCGCTGACGAATATTTGATTCTTTTAGGAGATATCAAATCAACCGATAAACTTAGATACCCTGAAGATGTGCATATGTTTTCCTCCGTCACTGGCGATGTTGTGAATCCGGACAGTCTTGAGTCAGCCAAATACTGGGTTACCAATCTAGTATCCCCAGTAAATTTCGCCAAAAGTTTGTTTGCAATGTGCTTTCATGGTACTTCGAAAGGCCAGAAGTCAGTAACTATGAACGGCACGTCGGAGAACGTCTTCCTAAGCGATATCGTGGAGGTAGGCCCACACGGGGCGCTGCGAAGTGCAATTATGCAGACCTTAACGGCACATAACAATACTTCTTCGATTGGATATTTGTCAGTCCTGGATCGCAACAACCCGGGGGTTAGCACGATTCTCACGATGGCAGGCTCGCTATACACTAAAGGCTACAGTTTTGCCGTCTCCAAAGCAAACAAGACGCGAAAATGCGACGGTCAACAAATGCTTGTTAATCTTCCACCCTACAACTTCGACCACTCAACCAAAATATGGTATGAAAGCAGGATCACCAAGAATATCCGCCTGAGAAAGCACCCAAAACATGACCTATTCGGCGCTCCCGTGGCGGATTGGAACGCTGAAGAACCACGTTGGCGATATGTGATACGACTTTCAGAGAATCCGTGGTTAAGAGAGCATGTTGTCACTGGCAGCTATATATATCCTGGCGTCGGGTATGTGGTTATGGCTATCGAGGCGGCAAAACAAAACTCGGATCCAAATATCGCTATTGCTGGATATCGTCTACGAGAAGTGTCGATTAAGACAGCACTGAATGTGCCGGATACAAGGGACGGGGTCGAAGTGATGATATCCATGTCGCGGATGGAAGAATCAAGTCGAGAACGATCGAAATTGTGGTGGAATTTTCGCATTACGTCGTATAACCCGGTCGGGAATGACTGGATCGAACATTGCACAGGATATATAGCTATCGAGGCTGCTGCGAAGACCAACGTCATTGATAACGGGGTTGAGGCCGAGAAAGAGTCCTTATTGTGGCTGGATGCTCTGAAGCTTACCTCAAAGGCTTGCTTGTCACCGTTTGGCATGGCTCATATTTACGAGAATATATGTGATATTGGACTGGCATTTGGTCCACTGTTTCAGAATTTGTCGGACGTTAGACTCGCACAAGGTTCTGGACAAGCTACAGGAACTATTACCATTCCAAATGTCGCCAGTTCTATGCCAAAGAACTTCTTCTTTCCTCACGTCATACACCCATGTACCATTGATAGTATGCTGCATTTATTCCTCGCGTCCATTATTGATTCTGCCGGAAAAGATATATTCTCAACGCCGATGCTGCCTACTTTCATGAAAGAAGTATGGGTCTCTTCCGACATCGCCAGCGATATTGGGCATACCTTTCGTGGATACGCCAAGTCCATACCGATTGCGGCCCATAAATATGAAACCGACATCATGATTTGGGACGGCGATGTTGATGAGGGAAGAGTTTCAATCAAAGGCCTCGTGGCGTCCCCTCTTTCAAGCACCGAGCTGGTTGATCTCCAGGGCACCAAACTCTGCCATACTTTAGAGTGGAAGCCAGATTTGGATCTGCTCAAATCGGATCATCTGCCGAATGTGGCGTTGGCTACATCGGAGGAGCTTGAGAATCGAAGGCAAGAACTCCAAAATCTTCAAATAGCTAGTATGCTCATGATTCACGACGCTTTGGATGAGTTGAAGGACTTTCCTGTCGAATCTTTCGAAGGTCATTTTCGAAAATATTATGAATGGATGCTGGAGCAGGTCAAGACACTTCAATCAGACTCCATGACTCTTTTGCCTCTTGATATATGGAAGAAACATGATCCCCAATCCAAAGAACATTTTTATCGTGAAGTCGCTGGAACAGGCCCTCATGGAGAGCTTTCTGTCCGCATGGGATCCAACATTGCTGGAGTATTGAAGAGAGAAACCGACCCTCTGTATCTTTTGTTTGGCAAAGATGATCTAATGGAAAAGACTTACACGGAGATGGTGTATACTGGAGATCTTCGCAATCTCACAAGGGCGTATGTTGATGTCGTCGGTCATAATCGGACAGATCTTAATATTCTGGAAGTTGGTGCTGGAACTGGAAGTTCGACAGCAGTGTTCCTCGATACTCTGAACCCACTACCTGCAAATGGGCAAAGATCCTGCAAAACACCGCGAATTGCAAAGTACACATTCACTGATATATCTGCCGGTTTTTTCGAAAAGGCAAAGGAACGATTCAAAGGTTGGAGAGCCGTTCTTGATTTTCAGACACTGAACATTCAAAGCCATCCCAAAGAGCAAGGATTTGGCGAAGGTCAGTATGATATTATCGTTGCTGGAAACGTCTTACACGCAACCCGCGACCTGAAAGAGACTTTAAGAAATGTGCGCTATTTGCTCAAACCCGGAGGTAGGCTGATGATGTACGAGGGCATCAGACAAGACTTCGTTTTTACAGGAATAGGATTCGGGCAACTCGAAGGTTGGTGGCTAGGTGTAGAGGAGGCTCGAAAATGCGGTCCTTGGGTCAACGAAGAGCACTGGGATATGGCGCTGAAAGATACAGGATTTTCTGGTGTTGATATTACCTTTAAAGATCGACCTGATACCGATTTACACCTCATCAGTTTTCTCGTTTCATCTGCTATAGGTGGCGAAGAAGTCAGAAATCGCATGTCAGCAGAAACGCTCATTATCACAGCAAGCGAGGGCCAAGAAAGTCTTTCATCTCTTCTCGCAACTGAGCTGGCTAGCAAACATGCGCTTCAAAATTGCTCCGTCGTTAAATATACAGATGTGAACCTCAGGAACCTTAACAACACTCTTTGCATTTGCTTGATGGAGCTCGACAAATCTGTACTTGCAAGCCCCAGCGAAGATGAGTTTGCCAGTATCAGGCATCTCTTAGCTACTTGCGAAGGAGCTCTATGGGTGACAGGCGACATAACATTGAATCCGGAAATGAATATGATTGCTGGACTTATGCGCGTGATGCGATGGGAACGGGATCTTGAGAGTCCGAACCTGATCACCTTGTCAATCTCTGACCCCCGGCCACCAGAAACTGCTCTAGTACAAGCTATCCTTAACATCTTCGATCACCAGTTTGTCAAGGGGGTCGAGGTCAAAGAAAACGCGGAGTACGTTTTAAAAAGAGGCATTACGTTTACAAACCGGCTTGTGGACGCAACAGAAATGGATGATTATCTGACTGCTAAAGTGTCAAAGCCGACCGCTGAGATGATGCCTTTAGGAGAGGCTGAAGCTAAACGGCCTTTAAGGCTCACAACTGGTGCTTCTGGATTGTTGAGCGAACTTCAGTTCGAGGTGGACCCGATCTGGTATGAACCTCTTGGTGAGTTCGACGTTGAGATAAAGGTCAAAGCCGTAGGTCTCAACTTCCGCGACATCATGATTGCTATGGGAGAACAAAACGCAATTACCTTTGGGAATGAAGGCGCTGGTACTGTGACACGTGTCGGATGTTCTGTTCAGAAGGTCAAGAAAGGTGATCGGGTTTGTTTCATGGACGGAGTGGGTAGAACTGGTGCTTTTCAAACCTACGGCAGAGCAGTTGAGGACTTGGTTACTGTGGTGCCAAACGACATGAGTTTCGAGATCGCTGCTGCTTTACCATCGGTTTACACTACAGCGATATATGGTCTTTATACCCTTGCTGGACTGAGCAAGGGTGATACTGTCTTAATCCACAGTGCAGCTGGAGGAGTTGGACAGGCTTCTATAATGCTGGCAAACGTTGTGGGCGCCGAAGTGTTTGCAACGGTCTCAACAACCGAGAAAGCCGAACTCCTTATGAGAGAATACGGTGTCAAGCAGGATCACATATTTTCTAGTAGAGATATGTTGTTTGCAAAAGGCATCATGAGGATGACGGGTGGAAAGGGGGTGGATGTCATTTTGAATTCGCTTGCTGGGGAGTTCCTTCGTCGGACATGGGACTGCATTGCTCCCTTTGGGAGGTTCATTGAAATTGGGAAAAAAGATGCGCAAAATGATGGTAGAATTACGCTCGTAAGTTACTCTTAACCCATTCAGGACGACGCTGACACCGAAACTTTTTCTCACAAAAAGAGGCCATTTCTCCGAAATGTTGTTATGGCAAGCGTTGAGCTACCAACTATGATGCGCAATCGCCCCAAGCAGCTCGCTGGCCTCATGGAAGAGACCGTTCGTCTTTACACTGAAGGCATGATCAGAGCGCCATCTCCCACACAGATTCTCGACTATTCTCAGCTTGAAGAATCTTTTCGGACGCTACAGTCCGGCAAAGGGATGGGCAAAATCGTGCTTGTTCCAACCGATGATGCTATAGTGCCCGTTGTGCCACCGCCGCAAGCACCTGCAAGACTTGATGGACACGCATCTTACGTTCTTTCTGGCGGTTTAGGCGGTATTGGCCGTAGCCTTGCATTATGGATGGCTTCTGCAGGTGCAAAGAATTTAATATTCTTCTCGCGTTCGGGTGCGGCAAGTACAGCTGCGCAAGACACCATCCAAGAACTCCATAGCCGAGGAGTCACAACCCGCATATTCGCAACCGATGTATCCGACAAAGCACAACTGGAGGCCGCTTTAGAGGTATGCCAAACCGAACTTCCACCGATAAAAGGTTGTATCCAAGGTGCGATGGTTCTCGTGGACAGGATGTTTGAGAACATGACCTATGAAGAATACCGAGCAACCACAAAACCAAAGGTTCAAGGGTCCTGGAACCTGCACGTCTGCCTCCCAAAGGATATGCATTTTTTTATTCTGCTGTCTTCCGTGACTGGCTTGGTGGGCAACCGTGGACAGGCTAATTACGCTGCCGGGAATACTTACCAAGATGCACTCGCTGCTTATCGCGTATCAGTCGGTCTACCGGGGACATCCCTCGATTTGGGTCCGTTGCTTTCCATAGGCTATGTGGCCGAGCACCGGCAACAGCTTCACAATGTAACGCATGTGGCATCTCTGCTTGGCTCGGTTCGCGAAGAAGAGATCCATAGCATGGTTGAATATTACTTGGACCCGAAGAATTCTTCTACAAAGCCTGTGCAGATTGCCTCGGGGTTAACAATTGCAACACAGTACATTGCACGCGGCATGCCAGTGCCTACATGGATGCATTCACCCTTATTTACACAATTAGCCTCAACTAGTTCTGCCATTACGACAACAGCGGGAGGTGATGAAACCGACTCGATGATCAACCTTGCCTCAAAATTAGGATCTATAGCTTCCTTGTCTGACGCAGTTATTATCATCACAGATGCCATACGGACCAAGCTCTCCAAACTACTAAGCATTCCCATGGAGAATATTGATCCTGGAAAAAGTGTTAGTAGCAATGGTATTGACAGTCTGGTAGCCATGGAGTTTCGCACCTGGCTTGCCAAGGTTGTTGCTGCAGATGTGCCCCTTTTGGAAATCTTGGGCACAATGCCTATTGCAGGACTGGCTGGTCTGAGTATGAAGGTGGCAATGGCGAGTAAACTGGTGTCAGAGGAATTCAAAACTGAAGAAAGCAAGGTACTACAATAGCATTGGACTGGGATTCTTGCGACTTCTGCAACGGGATGCAGAATGTTATCTTGCCATGACATTTTATTCGGGGGTAAATGCCCTATTTAGGGATGCAATTGTTGATCAGTGTGGTTGCTAGCATGCTTTTTGCTTTATTTATTGACTTCTGTAAGTAATTGACAGATTAAATTGATATGCCCAAACCAAGGATCGAACTGATTGAAACGGTGGATTGATACTGATAGGCACATGGCATTGCAGGTTGCAAGGTACGAAAGTCGTTGAACGAATGGGTGTACATTTGGATTGAATATATCCATGGATATTTCTAACCATTAAGTCCGTGTTGTAATACAACGTCAAATGCTTTATCTGCCCTTCAAACAACATATCTCATCGTTTTCACCAACTAACGTAGCCGATCTGAAGAAATTTCCTGCATTTGATATTCGGCTTCGGAATAGCCTAATTGCGGGGAGCCGTAAAGCTGGTCTTCCTCATCCCCCAGGTCTCGCTGAGCACCACTGACAGCTGCGTAGCCACCAGCTGGTCTAGAATAGGGGGTGTCGCAGTCCATTTCCCTTAGCGACGGATAGTATCGGCGATAAGTGAAAAATGCCGTGAAAAGCCCCAAAAGTGACCCAGATGTCACGTCATAAACGTCGTGGCGATAGTCTGCTAAACGTGACATCGCAATCATAAGCGCTCCCAGGAGAGGAGCAGCGGAGAGAAGGAAACGGGCTAAACCGGATCGTGGCCGAAACACGTGTAACTGACCAGCAAAGAACCTATGCATCGTAAGGCAAATGACCATCGTCAGTAGTGAATTCTTGGTACGCAGAAAAAGCCGGACTCTGAAAATTAAACGTACAATGAAAGATATCCAAGTCCAGCAAAGGCGAAGCTACTATGACCGCTGGGAAAACTCCTCCATCCTTCGTGTAGAATGTGATGGTCGGTCTCCAGACACACATTGAAAGAGACAAGAGTGCGTTCGGGTGTTCCTTTCTCGGGTTTACACCGGGAGAGTAAATCTGGTCTGGGGCGTCCCACGGCATTTTTGATCACGTCTGTCAAAAAGGAGGTAACTATAAGGGTTGCGAAGAGTCCCAATATTGTCACATGGGCGAAGTGAGGTCCAGGACGAGTGACGGCAACCCATATCAGAATTATCGCCAACGGGATGACGGCCGCATAGATGATAGCCCATGCTAGAACCGTGACAATGAGCAAAGTTCTGCAGCCTCAATTCATGATCACAGCGTGTGCGTACCAACCGGAACTCTTTCCACAACTGCGAATGGGAATTGTATCGAACCATTATCCAACGAGAACATTCGGTGAAATGGTTCTACGAATATTTGTATCTATAATTACCAATCTTTTCGTTAGGAGAGTTTCGATCCTTAAACAGCGAAAGCACGAGTACTCACCACACACCACCCCGCGGTGATAATAGCTAGGCTAATGTAGTCTGCTGCGTAGGATCTGTACCAAAAGCGCACGACGGCACCTAAGACACCAGGTCTGGTAGAGAGACCAGACGGTTTTCGGCTCCCGCGCAGCGTATCGGCAGGTTGAGCCATCGCACTGGGAAAGGGTCTGAGACTGCGGTGAGGATTATATCATGACAGTGACAATTCCTTGTAGTCACTTAATTGCTCCCCGTCCATTCTCAACAGACCAGTCTCAGTATCTTCTATCCGCTTCGAATGAGAGAGAAGAGCAGTCTACATCTCAACAGTGTTCTCACGACCATCACGACGCGCGCTGTAACTAAGAGATGAAACTTGCTGACTAAGTTAAGGCCCGGTTGTCATCGTCACGCATTAATATATGGGATTTGCTTTGACTGACCTGACCTGACCAGTTCAGAAACACAGCGACCGCACGACTGGTTGCGAGTCGAAAATGGAGGAAGGGGGTCAACAAAAGGGGATTACAGCTGCGTTTCCTCCTCCGCCGCCGTTTTGGAAGAGTTTTGTGCCCGAAAACCTCAAGCGGCTCGAGAAAGCAAAGAAGGACGCTGAACCGCAACCACCGAACCGCAAATGGACGCCTGAAGCCCTTCGAGCTCTTAAACTCCCACCAGAGCTTCGTTATCTTGTCCCGCCAGAACCACCGAGAGAAGGTTCATATTCTCTCTTTGGCGAGGTGCAGTCGGTATGCCGTCACCCTTATTCAATTGAGGCTTCCAGTGCTTACCGCTCTGCAAAATGCTGTAGTTGTCAACGACGCTTCCGTCTCTCGAAGAACAAGGGATCGAGCAACTTTACCCATCAAGTTTGACCGATGAAGCTGCAAGTCCGTCTCCCGACCATGCATATTATCTCCTGAAAATTAGCAAGTCACTGTTGCTCAACTTCCTGGAATTGGTGGGCATATTATCGATCAGTCCTGAGCAGTATGAGCCCAAGGTTGAGGACATACGGAATTTATTTATCAATGCACATCATCTACTAAATCTATATCGACCCCATCAGTCGCGGGAGTCACTTATTACGATGATGGAAGAGCAGTTGGACAAAGCTAGGGAGGAGATTCAGGAAATGGACCAGATGAAGGCGCGTGTGGAAGCCCATCTCAGAGAACTGGAGTCAGAAGGACGCAGTATATCACAGAACGAAGGTGCAGCCGAGGCAGCGGAGCAGCTACCTGACACCACAGAGGTAAAGGTGCCCGAACGCCAGGCAGACGACGAACAAGATACGTGGAGGCTTTTAGATGAGCTTGACAGCAGCTGAATTCATCTGAGAGAGCGGTCAATCCGAACCGGATTTGGCTGTTTAATTTTCAGATTTCCTTGCCCAATTCAACTGGAATATTCGTGTCAACCGAAGTAGCTCAGACCGCTTCTCAGCTGAACAACGGGAAGTCAAGCGTTCACTGACTCCCAGTTCCGACGTTGCAAGGCATATTTAATGGATATCCTAGCCTCACGCAAGCAACTCACAAAGGGGAATATATGCTCAGAGTCATGGCACAACATTCATCTGCATCCCTCAGCCCTCGGCTATAACTGGGCTTACTCTTCAAGTTTTTACCATTCAGAAAATCCTTTTACATTGTTTGAAAGTGGCAACCTGGCTGTTGTCTTTGATTAGATTGCAGAAAATAAATTGGTTGACACTGTATTTCAGCATAACGGAATCGACGCATTCTAGGGAATACCCAGGAGGTTTGTTCCGACACAAATAAAACTTGGGAGAAGCCGAAACTCAGTGTCTTGTGATGAAGCTCTTCTAAGGGCACATATGCTTCAGTACAACTGACAAAAGCACAGTATAATGGTAAATATACGGTGTGGATTAGTATCTTACCTACATTGATTCATAAAGGGGGAAAAAGCCATCAAACAATTCAACTTCATAAAAATCGTCCCAAACTTCAAAAATATGCCAACTCCATGCCCGATCCATATCATTTCACTTCAAGAGCACCGTTCTCTGTCCCGTTACATGACCGTGCAGATCATACAATCGCACTCGTCGTCACCACATCCGCACCCGAAACAAGGCTTTGTAACTCCTTTGATAGGCTTCGAAACGGTCGACGAGGCCGAAGACCCCGAGGAAGTAGGCAGAGTGCTATCGGCAAGGATGGGAATTTGAAATTTCGCAACCATTTTGTTGAAAAGCTGCGATTTCTTTGCTGCCGTCGTGAACGAATAGATGGATGCGTCTTTGGGTGGTTGTGTATCTCACTGAAGACAAGTTAGCAACTCGATCTTGTGGTCTCCGCAAGACGGCTGGCTTACGGTCTATCTCCTGGTTGACGTCGAGAGAATAAGGCCGTGCAAAGGAGCTGTTGAGATGTAGAGATGTTGAAATGCTGAAGATGCTTTTGTTGGCAGCGGGTTCAAGATACGAGCGACCTCGCGTTGTTATAAGCTGCTGTCGTCATCACCAGCCAACAGTTGACTGGGTAACTAAGTTACTGTCACCTGCACTCGATGCAAAGAATTGATACCCAAACTGAATTCACGGTGAGCACGGGGAATAGGGGTTTCTAAAAGCCTCCGGTGAAAACCATCCAGTTCAAGCTTGAGCTTTGCTACCGATCGTCCGTCTTAATATCTCGTTGGTGCAGGATCCCCCATCGATTGTTTCAAAATGAGTGTCACAGATCTCTCCGCAACCGTTTGCGAGCTCCTCTATCCTTAGCCAGTCTCTTCGCAAGCGTCGAGCCTTTGGAATTTCTGCCTCCAAAGGGCCCTTGACCTGTTTGGCTCCCTTTGTTGTGAACATGGGGGGAAATCGATCACCGTCGTTGAACCAGGTAAACTGCTGTTCCACGGCGAATTTTTGTAATGATTCTGCTGTTTTCTGGATGACCTTGGAGTACATTTCGTTCCTAAGCTGATCGTCGTCAGGTACTCCGTGGGCCCGAACACCGTCTTGGTTCAGAAAATAATCCAAAGCATATGACATATGAGGCCAGTTGTAGTCCTTATCAGCATTGGATAGGCCGTCAAGCCAGGTAACCCAACATGTCTCCAAGAGCTCCCTCAACATCAGGATATACGCCTCCTTTTCCGGGGAGATGACCAGGGGAACAGACCACATGTCCCAACACAGTCTTTTGGCAAGGCTGTAACAATCCTGGCTCCGGGCCATCTTGACCAGGTCGATAAGGTCCTCTTCTATGAACCTCCTCTCAGTCGCCCATTTGTGTATCATCTCCAGAGTCTCGTCCGTCTCGACGCCCATGCGGCTGCAAGCTTCCGAAATCTCAGCATAGACAACGCAATCCTCGTTGGCCAGCTCTCCTCTCTCATACATCTCCACCTCGTACCTGACGCGCTGGTCGATATCATACCAAGGCACCTTATCAGATGCGCTCCCCTCCCACCGCATATTGTGTGCTTCCTCTTCACATCCCAAAGCCACGCAGACGCTCGCAAACATTACACCGTATCTGGCACAGAGACCTCCTCTGTACAGATCGAGCAATCCACGCTGGAGTACGTTGTCATCCAAGGAACGGGGCAAAAGCAGATACGGCGCGTTGGGTAGCGCTTCGACCAAGTATGCAACCACGTTTCTCCACTCTGTCATTACGTCCTCGGCGTTGAGAGGATCGCGCCCGGCTCGGATGTTGAGATATTGAACACATGTGTTC
This sequence comes from Byssoonygena ceratinophila, assembly GCA_001430925.1. Classification (NCBI taxonomy): domain Eukaryota; kingdom Fungi; phylum Ascomycota; class Eurotiomycetes; order Onygenales; family Onygenaceae; genus Byssoonygena; species Byssoonygena ceratinophila. Next base: position 85,422 of record LJPH01000529.1, read on the forward strand.
CTGAGAACATTCATCGCTCGTGTTCCGATTGGCGATAGCTCCGTTGCTTCATGTTGAATACTTGCGTTGGCGTAATCAAGCAATTCTTTTACATGTTGCCTCCTGTAGAGCTCAGGTTTGGCTTGGGGAGACGGCTGTTTGGGGATCTCTATATGGACTGATTCTTCGCTGCCCTCCACTGTCTGCAACTCGATATGGACGTTAAGGTGTTGGAATGGGACGACTCCATTATCCTGTGGAGACATGATGGTGAAGAGTGAAAACGCTGTCTGTTTTATTCAAATGATTTTAAAAAGTAACTTGTGAAGATAAAGTCGCCTTCTTTGCGAAGAAAATTACGTTAAGTACAAGAAGAACATGCTGCTGAAGAAACGAAAATGCCAGTCAGACCCCACGGCTAAATATATACCTATCGTGCCCCTCCGCTATGTCTGATTTTCGGAAAATGCCTATTTTGATAGCGTCATGATCTTGATCGTAGCATCATGGACCAATCTTTGGCATCTGGAAAACGCTAAACTGCGGCCCTCTCTTCCATAAAACCCCTTAACGGGGACGCGCTTCGGTCGCCATCCGATAAGGTTCTACCAGTCTGTGCAGGCGCCAGACTGTAACCCAGCGTTTAATTTTCTCCTCAACTGTGGTAAAATGTCCTGGTTCCGAGGATCTAAACGGATCCAAAGAACAGGCAAGACCAATCAATGGTTATGCCGGAACATAATCCAATTTTGGACATGAGATCTGTATTATTCACCAGTCTGTCATTTCTAACCCTGGAATTTGGGTAACCTTGTCAAACTCTGAATGCCATTTCATTGCAGCAAATGCACAAGATTCTGGCAAGTTAAAAAAGCCCAAATTCGAACGGCGCTTCAGATTGGGGTACATGCGACCAGTTCTTTTGAACGTATGATTATATGTCGTGAATGAAGCTCGAGAACATGTGGAGTAGATAAAGGCATCAGCACTAGGTCAACTGTGACAGAAGGCCTGCGGTATCTTCGACGTTAAATAGCCAACTAGGTATTTGGCATAGATAGTTCACTTTCATCATCAATAGAGAGGAAAGAAGCATCTGGTCTTATATCTCCGGCAGAACAATGGCGAAGACCTCGAGTTTCGAAGTTTGTGCCTTCACGGTTAGTAAACGGGCTTCAAGTTAGTTCTTAGTTGGGTCTCCTGACGGGTACTCTATTCGCACATGTGACGTAACACTGACAGGGCACATTATCAGATACTAACCGGTGTCCTTTGCAGGAGAGTAAGTAATGAGAGCCATGGAAAAGTGAAAATTGAGTACTGTTCACCACACCAGGAAATGGGGTTGAACAAGGACTTTTGTGAGGTACCCAGTCCCTGCAACATCAGCACTGAACCTTTAGGGACTCACCCTCGCAGAACCATCGAGTCGCTTTTCTTTTGCTCCAGAATCAGTACTTTATATCATCAGAGATTTGAGTAGCAAAATGGACAAGCTTACGAAGCAAAGAAAGAAAGGAACATTTGAGAACTGAATTACCATCTGTCTAGAAAGATGTGCTAAAAAAAGCAATGCATTAGTTCCGAATTGGTCATTAAAGCCATAAACAATTACATGATCATATCAAGCCGTCACTTTTTATTTCAAACCTTGTCCCCTGTACATGCAATTCACTGTCATTATTCATTTAATTGCCTCCCACGCCCGTTCCATTGTATCCTTTCCGAGTGTTGAATGTGGAGGGAGATTTCTTTATTTTCCGAGTTGCTCAATAAAACTTGCAGGGCCACCAGGCTGCATCTTGTTAAGCCAGGAGACAAGCTCAATGACTTCGGCCCGACGCTCATCTTCAAGTTGATCCGAATCGCCCATGAGAACAGCTTTGAGAATCGTAGTCAATTGTGCGGTATGGCTTTGGATGACTGGATCTTCCCATTTGTCTGTAATCATGTTAGAATCAATTTGGCACGTAGCTAATGGGGCAGTTCAATGTAGGCTAAGGGAGACTCACATAATTGGCAAATCATGCGGTACAGGGGGTCGTTCTCGCCAAAGTCAGATTTGAGCGGGAGGACATCAAGCATTGCAGGAATGACGTCTGCAAGCGGGACCTGGTCCCTGTGTTTGAGGATCATTCTCGCAAGACATCCGACAGCGTTATCTGGAAGTCGAGATTCATGTATCCGTAAGCACGGTTCCAGTTTTTCCAAAATAGCAGGATAAGCTTGAAGGATTTCCTGATTTGAATTAGACATTTCAACTAATCGTCCGACGGCGTAGGTCGTATTGCTTCGGGTTTGCAAATCTTCGTCGGTGAGACGTCGCGCGAACAAACGGAGGAATGTGCCCGTGAAAGGAGTGACCGCTTCACCGACACCAGTGATAAAATCCGCAAGAACCCCAACGGCGGTTGCTCTCTCAATGGATTCGCTGCCTGCCGCATATTTGAGAACCGTCTTTTCAAACATGGGCCACAACCCGACAAATTCTCCGCCAAGAGCGGTTGCAAGACCGGAGATGACGTCAAGTGCAGTATCAATAACAATCCAGTCAAATTCTGAGAGTTGCTCAAGGGCGGCCTGGTCTTCCTCATCCGCACCAAAGTCCTGTTGGCAGGGATGTTGCTTCGTGATGATGGTATCGACTAGGGTAGCGACTTTGTCAAGAGTTGATCGGTCTGCGATAATGTATGGCCCGCAATATCGAAGGTTTTCGGCCACATTGCTGTTGAGACTGGCAACAGTAGAACTAGTAACAAGTCATGAATTAGCGTCTGACAAAAGGCTGGGGTATTGCCAAGGTTCAACGGAAATTAAGCCATAATATCAGGTTACGTTGAAGTATCGGTTTCTCGTCAACCACATATATGTGTCTGAGTGAGCTGGGATACGATGTGTGTCATCATAATAAAGAGGCGTCGGAATCGAAAGCAGTAGACCAGAAAAGAAAGAACAAGAATGACACATACCTATCCTCTTCTTCGGCCCACATCTTGATTGTGGCAGTCATAAGAATTTCACCGAATTTTTGGATTTCCTGTGGAGGCTGAGAGAGTGGTTTACCACGCTCCCATTTCTGGGAATGACCTGCTGCCTCAGATACTTGCCATAAAGCGGCATATGCACGGTGAAGAGTCGAGATTGTGCTCTTTCGAACACCCTCGTATGGATGTTCAATAAGGGGTAAAACATGCTCCATGGTCTTTTCGAAGAAAGGCATGAACGACTTAGCAGTATGAGTGATAATATCGCCAAGAACTTCAATGGCGATTTCTTTTTCAATCGCGATTGGAGTCACAGTGCTGAAATCCTCCCAGTCATCATCGTCTTCTCCTTCCATGCCTTCAATCACGTCGTCGTCGTCGTCAGCGTCCGCAACACGAACTTTATGGCCGGCGATGGTGACTTCTTGTCCAATTAGATCCCGAGCTGATTCACCCAGGGAGACCTCCAAATCAGTGTCTTCCTGCTCAAGACAGTCCAAAAGGCCTTTTGCGACGCCTTCAAGATATGGAGCGAAGTCTTCACCGTACACCTTCGACATGGCGCCCCAGAAGATATAGGTACTCTCCTTTAATCGAGAGTGATCAAGTCTCAGAGCTTCTTCACTGGCGTGCATTAAAGGCCCAACGTAGTTCTTGTACCGTTCGGGTCCGGCGGAAGCAGACATTTCACCCATAGCATCTGTGACGCTAGCGCGGAGCTCAAGCTCTTCCTGGCTGTTCTTCAGAGTGGCATACTCCTGCATAATATGCATGGACTGGTCGAAATATGGGAGAAAAGCTTCACCGGCGGAAGAGGCAATCGAGCCCAGGGCGCTGGCAGAAAGGGCTTTGACCTTGAAGTCCGGATGTTGGAAAAGCTTGTGCAATACAGGAACAAGTTCTGCTTGATACTGGGCAACTTCCTTTTCATCCAAGGTATCAACAACCGCATCGATAGCGGCAACACTTGCCTTGATGAGGTTGATAGTCACACCGGTTGCCTCTCCTTTGTATTCCTGCATAGCACTGGCTAGATTTTGCAGTAGCAGTGGCATCAATTGCTGGTGTTGCTTGCTAATATCTTCAGTAAGTTCATCTGCAATGCGTGCAACTCCATGCAGAGTAGCCTGGCGAACATTCGGTTCAGGGTCCGCAAGCATCTGTAGGACCACAGGGAATATTTCTTTCATTTGCGTGCTGATGAAATCCGGAGCTCCTTCCACGCACATACCCAAAGCCATGATACCAGCGCGCCGGTAATTAGGGTTGGGGCTGCTGAAATACTGACCCAGTGACTTGAGAAGGGGAACAACCACCTGACTAGGAGGCAGGTATTGGGCCAGCATGTCTAGAAATCCCAGAGCGGACCTGGCGGGGGTAACATCGTCGTCGTCAGAGTCACCAAGTTCAGTCGCTATTTGAAGCGAAGTGCGGGTCAATTGTTCGCCGAGTTGCAATCCCTGAATTTTGAGTTTTCTGTAATTCAGACACTGCATGAGGAAATTGATGGCTTGGGTTCTAGTGTCTTCGGCCGTTTCCGTGTTGGCAGCCAACTGATTCATGAACAGAACCAAATCTTTTAAATGAGGATTTAATAGCTGGGGTTCGCATCCGAGCAATGTTTGGAAAACTTCAAAAGCTTGCAAAATTCTGTCCTCATCCTCTGAATCGGTAGCGTCTTTCAAGACAGCAACCATGGCTGGAAAAATGGTCTGGAACGCACGGACCGTTTGGATATCTTCGTCTGCGTCAAGATGCATGGCAAGTTTGCTAAGAGCGAGGAGTGTATTAATCCGAACCTCCGCACTCTCCGGGTCCCGGATGGTTTTCTCAAAGAGTCGAAGAAGTTCAGCATATTTACTTTGAAAACCCTCGCCTAAGGTCTCCAGAATTGTAAATAAGATATACATTCCCACCGCACGGACTTCCTTCGAGCTGTTTGTTGCAGCTTGGAGAAGCCACTGGGGAAGATCTGTCCATTCGCCATCTTGTAGATCAAGTTTTGCAATCGCTGAGATTACTCTAGCACCGGAATGGCGCACAAGAGAGGCCTGCTCTTCAAGAGTAGAGCGAAGCAACTGCTCACGAATCTGGGGTTTCTGCCCAGCCGGAATATTAACCCAGTGCTTCGAAACCAAAGAACGCGCCTCGACGGCAGCGAGCTGCTTCAGGCCGGTGTCAGTGTGCGAGGTGAATATTTGGATGAGGAAAAGGAGGGCTTGGGGGTTGTTGTAAAATTCTTTTTGCAAAGTAGCTGTTGCTTCTTTCACATTGCCCTGGTTGGCTGTATGGACAAATGGTACAGAGGTCAGCACTTCAGGAACAATTTCCGTGCCGACGCAGGTGTAATCAGGGCAAAACAACAGAATAATGATATGAATCAATATGAAAGAGAAGAAAACTCACGGTTCAGGACAATGTGCAACTGCTGCAAGAATCTTTCCTGGTCCATGGTGGACACAGTGAGTGTAGACTCTTTCACGTCGTCAAATAATCGATAATGATAGCTGATACAATAGAGAATGATCAACTTTAGAAAAGCATGCCTTTCACTCTCCACTTGAGTGTTTTAGACAAGAAAAAAGAATATTGCTGGGAATGATGGAGTTGGAAGGGAGGACGCGAACCTCGAGGAAAAATATATTTTCAGGATGAGAGAGAAAAAGACGAAAATTTGGTGTGAAGTGGGGCCTCCCATCATGGAACTGAGACTAACGTAAATTAACCAGGTACCCATACGTTCCCCTATCAAGCAACATGTCCATTTCGAATCATTATTTACTCTATTGTTGTCTACCAAATTGTGCAAATTCTGATTCCATTGGGTACATGACAGACTGAAGTGCGAATAGATCCCCTAGAACTCGAATAAAGCACAAAAGCCCCGTGAGCTAGCAGATGACTTCGCAGTCCGGGTGTCTATTGAACAAACGCAAGGAGCATAGATCAGACCAGACGCTTTCGAACACGGGCAAAGAATTCACGTCAAATACAATATCTCGAGAAAGAATAAAAACTGCAAGACGCCGTCACTCCGAGGTACCGATTCTATTCAGTAATCATCAGAATCGTAATCATTGTCGGGCAACAACGAGCGATATCTTCGCGCAGCCAAGTCCTCTTCAAGGCTGCCTTCAGACTCTGGGTCAATATATCCTATTAAACTGTCGGTTAGTCATCGAGAAATATGAATCGAAAAGATGGAAAGGAATTATTGTCTCACCTTCCCCTCCAAAAAAGCTAAGAGCCACAGGGAGAAAGATAAGCCCATGAGTTGCAGCAAAGATGATCAGAGCCAGCCAGACCCGGAAGTAGTAGATCTCAAAGATCTTGCTCCTTGTGAAAGCAAGCACAGAGACCCCAACTAGTTTGGTCAGCGTGATGCCGCTAAAAACACTTCCACCCACGTTGACCAAAGCAGCCCAGGCTCGCGCAGTGCGGTGACGGAATTTACTTTGAGCCTTTTCAAGAAGTGGCGCGGAAGGGAACATAAAGGCACGAGCGATATGTGCGCAGAACTCGATTCCGATCCCAACGCAAATAATCAGGTTCACAAGAGAAACAGCATTTAAGGAGACTCCTGCTATGGCCATGGTACCCATGATATCCACAAGCATCATAATCACTGTTAGAGTAACAACCGCTCCGGTTGCTAGGGAACCTAGGAGAAGTGATGTCACAAGGAAGATAATGGCGATCGCAGATCCCAACAAGGTGGCTGTAAGACGCACCACCGATACGTATTGGTCAAAGAAAATGTAAAATTTAGAATAGGGAAAGACGTCGATGTCATGTCTCAAAGAAATGTCGTTGGCTATCCGACGAGCGGAAGCATATGCGTTGATAAAGTCGGCTTGGTTGCGTAGCGGAGTATGCGAAGTACGAAAGTGACTGGCGTTTGTCATGACGTGCTTAGAATCTATCACTAACGCGTTGCTATACGGAGCCTTGCCACCAAGCGGACATGGCCCAGTGGTTGGAGAGCGAATCCATTTTTCCGCGTAGTGCACAAATTCCTCTCCTTCTGGCATGCCGTGAAGAGATATATTCCATGGGGGCTGCCGATCTTCAAAACATATCTTCCCGTTTTCAACACAGCAGTCCTTTTGGGGATTTAGCCAGTAAAAGAAGTCGTCGATCCAGCTCGCAGCCGACCCAGAAATGTATGAGACATTTGATCGTTTGGATTCTTGCTCAAGAACAAACCCTAAGGAGTAATCATCGCATGTCGAGAACTGGCCGCACAGTTGTTGTTGATGTTGTCTTGACGTCACATTGACCCCCCTTGTCACGAAATAGACGGGCGGGCCGGTGCCGAAGTAATCGTATAAGTCGTTAAAGTAATCGATCAAGTAGGAGTCGCTTGGAATGGCGATACGTTGGTCCAAACCGAGTTTCATAGTCGGTATCAAGGACAAACCAGCGGCAAACAAGCCGGAGAATATCAGTAAGACTAGCCACCTAGCCTTCTTATTCAAAAGTTTAGGCGCATAAACCTTTCGAATGAACCAATCTATAATGCCCTCTTCTCCGTGGTCAAACGGTTGGCCCCCTGGGATCGAAGTGATGGTCGCCTTGCGTACAGCGAGACACGGAAAGCAATCCACACGAAGACTCTCAACGCGTTTCTGATTAAGCGCAAGGAGTGATATGAACAACGTGACTTGTAACAGCGCATTTATCAGCACCGCACCAGCGGCATATATAGCGAAATTTTTCACAGCGGGCATTCCTACGAAGACCCCCAATGCAAACGCAATAGTCTCCGTTGTTGCAGATAAGAGAACACTGGGCCCCATCCTTCCGAGCGCTCTCGCGATCCTTTCATCAACTTCTTCCTCGGGGTGACTTAGATTGACCCTCTCAAATTCGTGAACAATGAGGAAAATGTTGTCGACGCCGACTGCGAGGACTAAGAACGGTATCACTTCAGCGATGATAAGAGTAACCTTAACACCGAGAGCCGCGAACAGACCGACAGACGCGGAAACAGACATCAGTACAATAAGGATCCCGATTATACCGAGAGAAAATTTAGACTGCACCAAGGCGGTAGTAGGACTGCTAAACAGGGACTTCCATGTTAAGGTTGTTGAGCTCAGAGCCAACGACGCATAAATAAACATGATAACGTAGCTGATAACCACTATCCTGGCGTCAGTATTTGTAGATTTGTTCAGCTCTTGCTCAAGACTGATTTCCGTGTTGAAAGAAACCCGCAAACCACGTTCTGTTGCTTCTTCCTGGACCACTTGCAACACGCGTTTAAGGCTGTCTTCCCAGTCAATAGCGTGTGCTTCTGCTTTTGTTCCTTGCTTGTGATTGTTGACAACCCAAGTTACTATTAGAGCCTTTGCCTCCAAGACGTCTCCGGTGTCTTCGTAGCCACCCAGGATCATGTGCGGGCTTAACGGTTGCTGAAAATCCGGAAGACAATCAAGAGCACCGGGTGATTCTGTACAATGTCTCAGTTGCTTCTGCCAGTTTTTGGCATCGACGTTGGCAAACGAGCCTCCAAAATAACCCGTAACAGATTGAACAACACAAGCATCTCCAGTGGGGTTGAAGCACACATCTTCCAAGGCGAGGCCATTATGTAAAGATATCATTCGTTTTACCCGATTTTCCACATCAAACCACCAACTCAGCGTTTCATAGGTCAACACAGGACCGGGCCCTTCATTCACGAGGAATGCTTGTTCCGCTCTATAGAACGGGCCAAAATTCGTATCAAAGTAATCCTTTTCCTTTGCAGCCGCTGAGTTCGGACTGACCCAGAGCTTCACTGGGTCTCTTTCCACCGAAAAACGCAGCCAGCCCATGCTCAACGCCCCGACAATTATAAGACTGGTTACTATAGTTGAAGCAGGAAACCTGGCGCAAAAGCGTCCGAGACGGCTAAACAATCTATCCAAAATGACATTCAGCCGGTAATTTTTGGTTGGACGCGTAAGAAAGCCCGCATTTTCAATAATATCGCCTTCATCTTCTTCATCGCTAGGGCTTGCGTCTTGGAGCAATCTGACTCTCTCAATCTTCCGCTCACGATGCCTTCGAAATGCGATCCGGCCCAAAACGCCGGATACTAGAGATAGGAGGCCCAAGGAGTAGATCAGAATGACCGCAAATGAAAAGCAAGGCAGGTAGCCAACGTGGCAACGATTTTCCGCCGCTAGCTTTGGCAACTGGGGGCAAACCGCGGGACAGTCAATACAAGAGCACCTAAATGCGCTATCGCTGTCATTGCAAGACTTCGGGGTTTCTGGTAGTGCTCGCATCCCGTCGTCCACCGATCCTCTCGGTTTGCTGATAAAATTGATCTGGAACGGGCTGCCCAATAGTTTCTTGTCACCCAGGAACTTTAGGAATCGTGTGTAATTCTTAGCCCCGCCACCAATGAAATCCATTGCCTTCCCCCCAGATGCACCATTTTTGACATCTTTGCAGCTGTCGTAGAACCCGCTTTGGTATTTCTCCGACCACAAATTGTCCAGCTCAGTGACGAGCAGCTTTCCTCGTACCTCTTCCGTCTGGGTGACATTAATGAACAGTGACTGGTTGGGTGAACAAGTAAAAGTGCAGAAAATGTTAAAGAAGTTCTCTTTGCACGCAGGGCATGATGCGATGATACCCTGGGCGAGCTTAAGGTTCTTGGATAGAGCATCAATCTAGAATGGGGTTTCGAACACAAATTAGAGGTCCACCAGAACATTGAGGGATAACATCACATTTCTTACCTGTTCGTCCTCGCAACACACGGGGCCATCCTTCCATTTATCACCGCACAGCGACACTAGCTTGTCTCGTACTTTCTCCTCGGGTTCTCTGGCAAGGCCATTGTCGGGACATGGCAATTCTCCTCCAAAGAAAGACTTTTTCCCACAATGCCCTCTGATTGCGCACCGGCCTTCTTCATGAAGCTCTGTACTCCCCTGCGAGACCGCTGGAGCCACTTGGACAGAAACCAGTCCTGCCAGGAAGACGGAATAGCGAGAAAAGAGCATGCCGTAGGTGTGACTCTCGGTGAGTCAGGAATCGAAAGGGCTCGCAGCTCGTTTAGGCTATTTCAACTGTCAGAAACAGTCCTTGGGGTCGCATGCGGGCCGTTCAGATTCGTATGGGATATCTGTTAATCAACGAAGGTTATGATGATGGTAGTCTGCACATCACGAAGTAGATCAATCAGGTAGACAAATCACAGGCAGCCAGGTCAGGGGCTATGACACGAGCTGCAAGTTTGATCTCCGCGGATGAAGCTACCGCTCAGCTCAGTTTCCGAATGGTCTCTTTGAGGTCGCGATGTTTGCTGGGATGCAATCAAGGTCAGGGCAAGACACATGACATCAGCAAAGCCAGCCTTACGTAACCGGGTCTAGCCCAGAACAGCCTAGTCGCGCTGCAACTGCACGTGACCTGCGCGCTAGGCCCAAACGGAGCATCACGCTCTCGCCCATGTTGTCTTTCCCCCGAAAAAGGACGAAGCAAGCAGCACAAGGGAAATCTTCCTGAATGAACCTCCTTCAACCCGTTTTGTCTCTGTCTCTCTTCTTTCTCAACGCCTGTTACTTTGACCTCTGCGGAGCTCTAGGCTTCTTTTCTTCTCACTTCCCGCTACTTCATTAATATCTTCCTTTCTGCCCGCGACCTGTGATTTCTTCTCACACGCCGCAACTCGCGATCTCAGCCCTGCATTCACTACCTTCCTTGCCCCATACCTTTTAATCAGTCCTGCGCTCCATACTTTAACGCAGTAACGCCATAATCCTTTTCGCTACAGCTTCATCTCAAGTTCTTTCTGTTGCTGCTCGTAGTCTCGAATTACTTGAAGTTTCTATCAGCAAGGTCTTACCCATGGCTTCTGTAAGTGCCCCTTTGCCTCTTCCAACCCACAATATCCATCACTGGGCTTGCTGTCTTTCCTTTGCTTGACCTGTCTGGATTTCAAGCTGGTGTCATTCACGAGCCATAGCTAATCCTAAATCCAAGCAGCCTCGTCCACTCCACACCTTCAGCAACCCACCCTATAATCTTCCGAACGGTGCCACGAGCGGTCCAACCCCAGGAGCGACTGCGTTGCTTCCAAACAACGGCAGAATCGTTCAGGCAGGGTCTGTTCGTATTCTGTGCGTTGCGGATGTTAGAGGTACAGTGCTCCTCACTTTGATTCGACCGCGCCATTATTCTCGATAACATACTGACCGTTCCTTCTTTTACCCAGGCAACTTGAAATCTCTAAACGAACTCGCAAAACAAGCTCGTGCAGACCATATCATCCATACAGGAGATTTCGGCTTTTATGATGACACCTCTCTCGACCGGCTTGCCGATAAGTGAGATTCTCAGTTTCCATTTCCTACAACATGACAAAGACCGACAACCCTAACATTCACTCCGTAGAACCCTGAAACACGTCGCGCAATACTCTCCTCTTCTTCCAGAGTCTATCAAGCGCAGCATTGCTCAAGTTCCTCCGCAGCAATCCATTAAACAGCGTTTTAGCCCAGAACAACTCACGCTTTCGGAACTCCCCCTACTCCTGAACAAGCAGCTTACGCTCGACGTCCCTGTATACACCGTTTGGGGTGCTTGTGAAGATGTTCGTGTTTTAGAAAAGTTTCGTTCCGGCGAATATAAGGTGGACAAGCTGCATATTATCGATGAGGCAAATTCCAGACTACTAGAAGTCGGAGGGGTCAAGCTTCGCTTACTTGGTCTTGGAGGCGCCGTGGTAATGCACAAGCTGTTCGATAATGGAGAAGGTAAGACTACCATTGCGGGTGGTCAGGGTACAATGTGGACCACTCTCCTGCAAATGGGCGAATTGGTCGATACCGCAAATCGTGTCTATGACCCGGCCGAAACCCGTATTTTTGTGACGCACGCCTCCCCAGCTCGCGAAGGGATGCTCAATCAGCTTTCAGTCACCTTGAAGGCAGACTTTTCCATCTCTGCCGGCCTACACTTTAGGTACGGAAGTTCGTACAATGAATTTAGCGTTAACCCGACTCTTGACCATTACCGTGGCAAGCTCGCGGCTTCGAAAGCGTCCTTCAATGATGTTTGGGACACAGTTCGCGGAGAAGTTGAATCGGCCATCAACGCAAATGATGCCCAAAAGACACTACTCGACAATGCACTAGACATTGTTAAAAAAATGCCGAGCGTTGCCAACGGTGGTAATCCCTTCGGAGGCCCGGTCACTGCCTCTAATGCGGGTGGCCAAGTCGATGAGAGTGCATTTAAAAACATGTGGAACTTTAACCTTGCAGACGCTGCCTTTGGTTACCTCGTTCTAGACATTGAGGGTGGAAGGATTGGAACAGAAATGCGCGCCCAAGGATTTAACTTCTCCCACCGAGGTGGAAAACCTACTGCTGCGGGTCCTGGGGCTCCTACAGCTCCTGCGCCTCCAATGCCACAACAAACCGCAGTTGTTTCGCCTGTTAGTGGTGGAGTCACCGGCCCAGGAGCCGCTGTTGGTGCCATTCCTGTCCAGGCGAGACCTCCGCCACAATTCGGTCAATTGCAAGCACAGCCGCCTCGGGGCGCCGGTCCTCAATATCAGCCTCCAGTTTCTCAGGCCCAACCTCCGTTGGCTAAACCGATCCCACCCAAGTCAGCAGCATCTCCTGTACCTGTGATCCCAACTAAAGAAAAGCCGGGTACGCCACAGCCAGCTGTTCCAAATGCTCCTTCCCCCGGCAACGGTGCTCCTGGAAAACAACCTTTTACCGACATAAACGGAACAGGTCCAGCAGACAAACCTTCCGAACCCGCGTCAAAGCTCGCACCGACACAAGAGAAGAAAACTACCAATGGCCTATTCATTTCGAATGTTGACAACGAGGAAGCCATCCGCAAACTCTTCCCTGACGAAGATAGAGCTAAGATTTTGAAAGTCGACAAGTTAGGTAAATATAATCATGTTGTTTCGTTCCCAACTTTGGAGGACGCAAAGGCCGCCTTGGAGAGACAACCGCTTGAGCACAAGAGACCTAGCCCACCTGGACCCAACCGCAAACCGAATGTCAAGATGTTTGAGGATAGGGGCAGTCGCCGTGAAGTCCAAGGAAACGCCGGAACCTGGCAAGCAAGTAATCGCGGCGGCGCGACAGGTGCACAGCGCAGTGGATATCAGAGCGGAAGTGCTACCAGTGACGGTGAAGGTGCTAGAGGAGGTCGTGGTGGCTTCGGTGGTCGCGGCCGTGGTCGTGGAACTGATCGAGGAGGACGTGGCGGACGGGGTGGAAGAACCGGGGGGTATGGTAAAGGACCGTCAGCAGCTGGGGATTCAAGCTCACCAACCCCAACGTCGGGTGCCACGCCGACCTCTGTTGGTGGCGATAAGCAGACGGAGTCATGAAAAATTCGCCTAGTTGGAATTGTCACGACACCCTTCAATTCTTAGTGATATCCCTTTCCTCAAAGACTTCCTCAAAGACCATTGATGAACTTGTATTATCCACCATTAACTTTGCGAGAAAGATTTTTCTGTCCTTTCACCGTGTGCTTCTAGTGTGTCTTAAATACCTTTCTTATTTCTATGATGGGGTTGTCTTAGCTTATGGAAATTTTTCTTAAAAAGAGCTGAAGCCGATTGCAGTCTATTCTTTCTCTTTGCTAAAAAAAACTATGCGCGCGTTGAAAAGGGATTATCGGGGTCATCTTGAATGAACCTCTCACAGTTATGGGCATAAAAGGTTAAGAAACCATGACTTGGTCGTATGAGCCGGTTGATATACCCTCTCCCAGGCTTGGGTCCTATTGAGAACCCTTTTATTGAAATTCTAATTCCTCTTCTTTTATGTAGTTTACCACCGAACAATGTCTTTGCTTCTTGTTTCCTTTTCTTTTTCAGTCTTGCTATCAAACTTGATCTTCATTTGATTTCATCAATTGTCATGATGATGGAACAGGTGTGTCGGGTAACTAGGATTCGGTAGGAGGCTGACCCCCTCTACACCTGGAATGAAGAAAAGGAGTGAATAAATAAATTAGAGAGGTAGCGAGTGACAATACATAAGATATACAATTTTCTTTTAACAGTTCTCCCGAGCCCGGTGCAAGGCTCACGACCTATTGCCTTTTGGTGGTCAAAGACTTTCGGAACCTTAGGTTGTTTGGTTAGAGAATCATCAACATCCTCTTGTACGTGGCCCAGCTGGCACACGCTGAAGGTAGCTAAGCGCAGTGGCCGACTGATTCCCAGCCTAGCCCACTGAAGCACAATGTGACGCAGACTAAGGAGTACAAGAAATGTCATCATTATACAAACGTAGATTTACGACCAAGACGCAAAGCGTCGCGCTTCGTAGATACATCATACAACACGTCTAGAAGTACTCAAATGATCCCAATTCATCCACATCGACTGTGGGAGTTGGGATTTAAGAAGAGAGTAAACGTTGAGCTCAAATTATGCGCTGACAGAGAACAATAGAAGTAGATGAACAGAGATATCAGAACAGATGGTAGCACGACTATAACTTAAAAATGGAATACAAAACATACGCTGCTATCAGGTCACAAAACCTGGTGCGTAAACCGAAAATATAAACACGGACATTTCGGGCCAGGATAAGCTGGTGTACCAAACACTATCAGGGGCATTGTTCATAAAGAAAAAGGATTGCAGAAGTGGGAATCTCGAGCCAAGTATAAAGCAAAGAAAGAAACGAACACCTTTTCTTTTTAATATTCCAGAAAGAAATTATACCTAAATTCTCATGAGTTATACTGCTCGAGTCATAATGTCTTCCACATCTCTCTCATTCACAACAACGCCCCCTTCAGAGCATCGCGCTTTGGTGCGCAATTCGGTGCATAGGCTATCAACATCAATCTCCCCATTTCGAAACTTCGCCATAGATTGCAGGCGATCCCTTAGAAATGTATGTCAGCTGCCTTACACCCCAATACGCCAGAAGTTGATGCAAACTAACCATATCTTTGTACACGACATCATTTGTGACCTGTCCTCTCCAGGAACCACCTCCTCGTCAGCACCCAAGGACTGGGCAATTTGAGAGATAAAATCCGACTTTGGAGCTGGACTAGGTCCCAAGTCGAAACCTGGAAGCGAATTCGACGAATCCAGAAGAGGGAAAGCATCATTAAAAAAGCTTCCAAAGTCCTGAGCCAAGACAGCATCTTGTGGTTCGCGGTAGTCTTTAAAAAGGATCGGATCGAATTGGCCACCATTCTGCTGAACAAGCCAATTAAGTCCGAGAGAGGTGTCGTTATTATTCTCGGAACTCTGTTGGCGGTTTGAAGAATGCGAGTTCTCCCTCTGGCGTGACAAGGCTACCGGAACTGGATCTTCAGCACACCCACACGCTTCGCTGAGCTTCTCATAAAAGGATTTCTCACATTCTTCTAGGTGAGCGGGACTAGTGCCGGCATTATTTGTCTTCGACTTTGGCTCATCCTTTCCCACCAAAGGTGAGTTCACAACAGGCTCAGGAGAGGTGCCAATGGATGAAGACTGGGCATGGTGTGAGTCAGAACAGGTTGAGGGTGAATTTGTGTTGGATGCACCCTGAGCTCCAGATTTCTGTGATGAGTAACTTCCCTGTCGCTTAGTGTGATCGACACCTTTTTGGGGCTTAATGGTACCGTTTCCATTGTAAGAAAGGTCAACGGAGTTTTGTTGGGAGATACCAGCTCCGCGACCATATAGTGAACGGAAGGCATTGTTTTGCATACTCATCATGTTTGGGCTAGCTGCAGAACCGACTTGAGAGGAATGCCCGAAACCGGATCCTTTGAGCATGTCCCTATTCAAAACACCAGGCACTTTATACTGCATTGCCGTGGTAGGAGATGAACTGGAAGAACTCTGGGTTTGGGCCAGAGAGCCATTGTTGAACACTGCGCCTGGGAGATCGCCAAATTTAGGGAAGTCGAAATAAAAGTCACTGTTTGCGCGGGTGCTTCGGGGATCGTTATTTCTTGTAGCGACACTCGGGGTTATGGTGGAGCTACCCGCGCTGCTCATCCACGAAATTCGTTTACGATACTCTCTGAGTTCCACTTGTAATCTTTCGATCTGAGCGCGGAGTAAACTGTTCTCATGGTCTGTGGCCTGGGATGCCTTTTCGAGGTCCTCAACCTTGGTTTCCAAATCTTTAAGATGCTTTTCTTTGCGTTCTCGAAAGGCCCGCTGAGCTGCACGATTCTGCGCCTTACGCTTCTGAGCGAAATATCCAGTTAACAAAAGACACATCGAGGTGTGGGGGTACAAAGCCATTACGCACCGAAGTAGGTTCTGAAGTCAAAGGCTTCCTTCCAGGTTTCTTGGCTACCTTTTCTTCATTTTCTTTCCTCTTCTTGCCATTTTCTTCTTCTTCCTTCCCGTCAATACTTTTTCTTTTCTCTCGCATTTCTGTGCCGGGGAGATCGCCGATCAAAACATCGCCATTTATAGTCTCAAAATCAGGGTCAAGATTGAAATCGAGGAAAGGGCTGTCATCAGCGAAACTCAACTGCCCTGAGCCAGGAGCAACATGATCTGAAGGAGAGTCGAAGAGGTCGTTGGATGGTGAGTCATTTTGATTTTGTTGATGAGGCGAATGCTGAGGCTTGATAGACATGCCATCTAACGTAGTCTCATTCTGGGATTTGATTGCCTGACCTGGCGATGCGAGCGATGCAAAGAGAAGATCTCGTTGATCTGGAGTGAAGAAAAGGCTGCGTTGATACAGGGAGTCGAAATCGGACATACTTGCAATATAATTTCTCTTCCGTGTTTCGGAAAATCAGACGAAAGAATCTCAAGCGTATCGACCCGTGAATGCAATAAAAGGCAGGTGTGGCAACAGCTGGAGAAGGGAAAACAGGCGTACTTTGGAAGTATGTACTTGATGTCTGAAGAGAGGAATACGATTTTAACTTGTTCAACTTGTTCAACTTGTTCAACTTGTTTTCGGGGCGACGGAAATGGCCGAAGGGACCTGGTCAATTCCTCCTCAACACTTATGCACAACCACGTTGCCTTATTCAACTGATCTGGTAGTTATTCAGTTTCTGAAAGAAGGAGGAGAGTCGTCACGGAACAATAAGCACTTGATGGGTCAAAAACCAAAGGACGGTGGCTGATCGAGCAATTGGCCTTGGGCCACCAACCAGATTCCTGAGCGTAGTGGATGCTTGGCCTGTAATGATTGAGATGTTAAAGCGATGGTAAAAAATATTGGCTTGGAGAATATTGGTTCGATTAACACCGTCGCGTGGGAGGATGGGTGATTCTCGCCAGCTATACTGTGGCGGACGAGGCAAATGGATTGGCCAGCGACGTCAGACGAACAGCACTGTGCAGATGGTAGCAATGAGCGAAAGAGAGGGAAGGGTGTAATATCAAGAAATAGGAATTTCAATCGATTGCCGAAGACGAACAACAATCAGTAGCTGGGAAGTCAGGGTGGGTTAGAAATGGAGGGCTGGAATGAAGGTGGGGTGCGATGGGAAGCTGTCAAGAGATTCCGCAGAGATGAATGTCGGGCAGATGTAAGGATAAAAGAAGCGGCGTTGCTCGGGTTGAAGACGCCCTGATCCAGCAATTTCATAGGTTCCGAAGTGCTAAAAGAAAGCCAGGCAGCAAGGCCAGCGCAGAGGATGGCGGATGGGGATGGGAAGTGGTGGACAGAGAAGAGACTCAAGGGGAGAAGAGAAGAGGACACCCGCCAAGGCGCCAGTTTGAATTGGGGCTAAGCCGCGCTGATGACTCAACGCTGTGAGCTCGTATTTGCGCTGACCAGCCGCGTGTAAAAGCAGCACCATGTTCTAGAACCCGCACCAACCCTGCCAACCAGCGCAGCACTGGGTTTCTAGCGCAGACACCAGCCTCACCAGGGCGTGACCTTGCCGGATACAGACGCCATGTGTCGCCGCTTTGAGCCACGGAGTAAAGTGCATTATAAATCCGATTGTCCCGTCATCCATTGTTGCCTCAGGAGACCTCAACGCCGTAACGCCCGTCGTGGCTCGTCTCGTCCACTTGCACCTTGGAAAAGAGCGGTCATGGCCTCAACCAATCTCACCCTTTTCTGATTTAACTAGTCCAGTGTCGATACTCTCTAGTCCCGTTCCTCCGACACCTGTTGGGTTGGGAATCCGGCCCGACAACGGAGCTGGTGGATCGTCACCTACTTGTCATGAGACTTTCCACGTGTGATCATCGGCTGTTCCAACCTTGCAATAAGAAGTAAGGTAGGCTTCTCCCTCGATGGACGCAAATAATGTATCGTCAGCTATGCATGTGCATGCATATATGTATGAACATGGGTTGTGTCTGTGGAATCATGTTCAAGGGGATGAGCCGACAAGGTTCCTTAAGCCAACTGCTTTCCCCTGGCAGTTAGTTACATGCATACATACATATGGAGCTGACTTCGCAAGCTTCGGAAAATGAATATTCATAGTGACCTTTCTGCGGAACAGAGAATGCCGTTGGCACTTGGATGAAGCTGCTGACTGACGATAAGAGAACTGTTGAGCCGTCTGAAATCCCGAAGCCCATTTCTGGAGCCCCTTTCTTGGATTACAGATATGTTGATTCCTGCAAGAACACTGGCTTCCAAGGGACGAAGGCTGAAGAAGCGAAATCGACAGAAAGAATGAATAACGTGAAGCAGTTATTTAAGTGATTTTTGATACCTACTAGTCATCCCTGGGCATCAAATTTGCAACATTAACTATTTATCTATAGTCTTCTCAGCCTTCCCAGCTATTTGATACCCTTATTGCCTCGTGTTTCATTTCGGCCATTTCCATCAATCCGGTCGATTACAAAGTCTCAAGCAGCTTCGAACGAACTGTGTCGCAATTTGTTTTGTGTACTAAGCTGTTTATCTGCTGGGCTTCACTCGCCACTCGCCATGCTCTCAGCATTAAAGGAACTCGGACAACACATATCGGGAGGCCCTTTTACTTTGTGGCACTCCGTACATACAGACTGGATTTGTTCGGACAAAATTTGTTCGGAAGCAAGCCGTGTACCACCAAGGAACCATTCAAAAGTAAAATTGCGTCTCTCATCCTCCAAGCTAACTAACGCCATAAATCGAGGAACAAATACCGATGCGTTCTGACATTTATTTAGCAATGAAGCTCCACGACACCATTTTCAAGTCTAAAAGTGCGCCTGAAGAGATATCTTTAGAAATCGGCGGCCAAATACTACTGCAAAGCCAGCACCGGTATGCGAAATTCCGTCATGTTAACCTCGGGCAGAATCTCTGATTCAAAGCTGAGTTAAAAAATGAATATAGCACTGATGTAAGGGAGAAAGAAAGCCTGGCAGATTGGTTGCAATTTATATGTAGGTATGGGTCATGTTATATACCTAATTTCAATAACGGAATTATCCTGAGGGAAAACATTAGTCCAATAATGAAATATTAAAGACTCGGATAACAAGACTTGTAGTTCTCAAGCCCGGTGGTAGTTAACTAGGTATATCTGGAGCCTCAAAGGCCCGTCCAGTGTATCTGCTTCAATCAGCTATGTTAATAAACGCACAGCGATTTTCGCCGGTGTAAGTATGTGCATACGTGCTCTGATGAACCTTTGCTGGGGAGCGGCATCCCCTAAACTTTAGGGGATGATAGGGACGGCAGCACCCCTTAGCAGCGCCTAATATGAGGTCAGTTTCAAGCCGCCCAACCCAACGGATGAGGCTCCGAGTCTCCGACAATGCTTACGTAACGCGATCAAATCAAACACGACAAACAGACGACATCAAGTCATTCACTCCTTCAATTGTCCTCAAAAGTTGCCCAGTTCACGAAGACCCAAAGCCAACAGCAACAGGACGGATTCTTCTATTTCCCACTCTATCTTTGGCGCTGTTTTCTACAGCTAGTCAAACCGTGCCCTGCTACTGCCAGTATGAGTACCGACGTCGCTGCTCTGGAGATTGAAGTGAAGGAATTCAAGCTTCAGGTAAGCCCACTTATCACTCTCCCGGTGTCTACGAACCGTCTGCTTTCCTTGGTGCCCCTTTTCTCCCTATGAAGTTAACAATTTGCCTTTAGCTTGAGTCTGTTCAATCGAGCTTGCAGGTAGACCCCGACAATACAGAGCTTCAGAGCCTTAAGACTGAGCTTGAAGAACTTATATCACTCACTGAACAATCTATCGCCGAATTACGGCCCCAAACTTCCCAGTCGAAACTATCACCAACCCCGGTAAAGGAGAAATGGTCCAAGGAGAACCACCCGGCGTACCAAGCCGGATATCGCAAACCTGCCACCGAACCTACCCCTACCGAAGAGCTTCAGTCGACAGTCTCGTTTTCCGTAAACGACAATGTCCTCGCAAAATGGGCATCGGGAGATAACGCTTTTTATCCAGCGCGAATAACCTCAATCACGGGCTCATCCACAAATCCAATCTTCATTGTTTCTTTCAAGTCGTACTCAACCATCGAAACTTTAACCGCAAAAGACATTAAACCTCTCTCTCATAATGACACTCGAAAACGCAAGGCTGATGGGATACCAGGAACCCCAGGCCCGCAGTCTCTGCCGGCAAACTCTAGCGTTATATCGGCGGCCGCAGATATCAACCCTGCTCTCGCAGACAAGGCTCGCACCGAAAATGCCAAGTCTGCTGATGGATCGCGCCCCTCCAAAATGCCTCGAAAGGTGAAAGGCAACAAGGATCTGGAGGCCGGGAAAGCCAAGTGGCAGGATTTCGCTAGCAAGGGTAAATTCGGTAGGACCACGAAGAAAGATAGCATGTTTCGTACTCCAGACGGCGTGAACGCTCGAGGTGAGTTTTCGTTTCATAATCCAATAATTCGTGGTTATATTGCTTGTGCTAACATGAGGGACCTGATCAAGTTGGTTTTACGGGATCGGGTCAGCAGATGCGCAAAGACGCAACGAGAAGTCGGCACGTATATCAGCAGGAGGAAGATACCTATTAGGACCGACCGTCACCTGAATTTCCGTTGAATATCGGCTGATTCTGTCTCGAACAACTAAGAATCTCTTATGACGCTACTTCTCTTTATCACGGAAACTAAAAAGAAACATCCAGGGAACGCCTTCTCTCTTTTGCTTGGTCCCTGCAGCTAACTTCACTTCCTGATTGGTGCAGGGTCAGTTACATATTATTACCTTCCGAATGCCCACGTCTTACTGGAGTTCAATTTGTGGATGGCGTTCCCTTGGGGTCGTATTACGGGAGATTTCTCGAAGGTGGTCAATCTAGTATGAGTATTTTGTTGTCCCTTGTCGTCAAGACTTTTTCTGATTGTTATAATGCTGTTGTGCATCTGGAATCTAATTCAAGATAGTGCATTGGAGCGCATTGGCGGTTGATTGTGATTATTTTACCTGATAACGGTTTGTGACCCTGCCCCTTGGCTCAAAAGCCTCCGTCACTGTTAATAGGGCTCTTCCCATTTTCCTGGCTCCTCGTCAAAAAATGCTCCTTTTACATTGTCTTTTGAGATACTTGCAACCTCCTCCCAACTCGTTGACCTTCCCATGATAGTCTGGGATTTTTACACGACAATTTGAAATTTTGAATTGTGGAATTCATAACTTCTGTGTTTGAAATTAGCCGGAAACGCTTTTAGTTTAACTACCACATCATTCAAATTGCGGAATTAATATTGATAACACCAATCAACTTCATAATGAACAAAAGCCAGCCGGCCATAGTACGCGCACACATGTTCGATCGGACTGCGGAAGTCTAGCTTAACTCCTAAATAGTCTGAGCCCATTCTCTTCAACAGCATCATCATCATCGCTCGCGACTCCGTCTTTACGCTCATCCTCGTCTTCTTCCCCAAGCACCTCCCTCGCACTCCTCCCCAAGAGCGACGCAAAAAGCTCCTCGCTCGCCCTATCTCCCCATGAGCCCCTCTCCTCCGGCGCCATGAAATTCTGCAGCTTCTCATGGACATTGTACTTCATCTTCCGGCCTTTGGACGCCTTCGTATCTACCGCACGCTTGACTTTGTCTTTGCGCATGCCTGTTGCAGGGTGGATGGATAGACTCGTGAGTCTGGAAGGAAGCTGGGAGTCGAAAACAGCAGCGGAGGACATTCGTTGTGCGACGAGGTCTCGGAGCAGAGATTGATAGAAGGCAGTATCGTCGTAAACGACTGTTGCTGAAGGTGAGTGGGTTTGAGAGTCGCTGTGTCGATGCGCCGAGGTTTCTGTGGCGATGTGGGCGTCTAAAACGGCGGTGATGGTCTGATGGTCGGATTTGTTGGCGATAAGTTTATTCTGGCTGGATGGGAGGGCAGCGCGAGTACCCCGGGCTTTGACGGACCATTTGTCCAGTATTGCGCGGCGATGAGGGAGAGATTGGGATTCTAAATTTTCCATGCGGCTCCAAATCTCGGTGGATGGTGTTGTTGGGGATATCGGCGTTCGTTTGCGTTTTTTGGAGGACGCGGAGGCATCTTTTGAACGGGAATCCGCGAGTGCATGGCGTAGATCATCCAGCGCATTCCACAACGAGATTGCAGCGGTTTCAGCGGAATTAATGAGTTCTTCATGCGTAGAAGCGTCCACCTCGACGTCAGGCGGAATGCTATTGATGGAAGTAAGGCCCTTTTGCAGCTTTATCCGGCTATTCAAGAGAGCGTCAAATGCGCGCCGTTGTCGCTTGACCGCAGCACCCTTAGCAGCGTCCGCTTTGGCTGCTTGGGAAATAGATGCGGCCACAACCTTGTGGTCGGACGCCATAAGCCGGCGCAGTTCTTCCCGGTCGCTGGATACGGCCGCAGTTGGGCGAGATGGTTCCTCCTCTTTCTCTTCGTCCTCGCTCTCCATGTCTTCATCTTGGTCTAAACTTCCATCACTACTATTTCCATGGATATCCTCAATCTCTTTCTCCTCGCTGTCATCACTTTCGTCATCGCTTTCGTCGAAGCCATTTTCTAGTCCATGCAAACTGGCATCATCGGAATCTTCAAGGTCGTCGTCACTGTCCCCGGATGCCAATGAACCATCACTATCGTTTGCAGTCAACGCTTCTCTGCTAACCTTGGAGCCTGCGTATTCATGACCAAGTGTAACTGGTGACGGTTTGCGAAGTTTGCTCTTTCTAAACAGATAACTCGGAGTGTCAGTGCAAGCTTTCCAGAAAATGTAGCGGAAATATAAATAAAATACGCCGTACCCAACGACTTCATAATGCTCGCGGCCAGAAGCCTCTAGGCCTTTCCCTCCTTCAGACAGCGAATCTTCATCACTGGTTTGTCCCCGATCGCTTTGGTTTTCGGGGTCGAAATCTGCGTCTGCATCAGTTTCGCTCCAGCAGTGCCTTTTTAAGAGTCCGCAATTGATACCTTTCGGAGTCGGGTCGTCAAGCTCAGCTATCTGCTCAGCAAGCGATTTTGCTCTGTTTTTTAATCCTGCCATCGTAGGATAGATGCTTCACAACTGTTCTGCTTTTCTTCCAGAAATCTATTTCTTTTTTAGTTTCTTCTTTTTTTTTGCTTTTTTTTCGGAATAAAGCTCTGTCGGCAAACATTCCAATCTGGCTAAATCCGGAAGGTTAGCCGAGCATCACCAACATCGTCAAGCTTGAGCTTCGTAGCCTTTAGACGAGCATTGAAGATGAGATGAATGTGAATGTGAATGTGAAATGCAAATACGTTCTGCTTTAAATATGCGACGGAGTTTTTTTTCTACTTTCCGGCAACTCCAACATGACAACCCGCTGGTAAGAAGTCTTCTGAGTTCGTTCAGCATATCTCCTGACAACCCGTCCTCTCACAGGGCCTACCACGTTCAGGCACGCCGCCATCCTTCCCTCGTCGCCGTGGCCTGCCTGAAAAAAGAAAAATCCGCGATGTAAACAAGGTAATAGCAATTTCATCTGCCAAAGGCGGGGTTGGTAAATCAACAATCGCTGGTAGGGTCCGTTTGTTAAAAAGATACACTTCCCGCGAACCATAGCATGTGGTGAGGAACTTCGACGCTGATTTAGATCGTCTGATAGTGAACATTGCATTGGCGCTGGCTCGGCGTGGAATTCGCACCGGCATTCTCGACACCGACATTTTTGGCCCGTCCATTCCTACTTTGCTGAATTTGTCTGGAGAGCCGAGACTCGATGACAGTACGTCTTCTCCTTGCATTAAAAATACCCTTCTACAGCGGAATGAATAGACGATTGACCAGCTTGCGCAGAAAACTGCCTTGTTCCCCTCACGAATTATGGCCTTAAGTCCATGTCAATGGGTTACCTCCTCCCTCCACCACCGCCAGAGTCTACAATAACCACATCCGATCCAAACACTCCACCCTTGGACACAACCCCCATCTCCTGGCGCGGCCTCATGGTGTCGAAGGCCATGAATCAGCTTCTTCACTCGGTTTCATGGGGCCCATTAGACGTCCTCATCCTGGACTTACCACCCGGAACAGGAGACGTACAGCTAACCATCAACCAAGAAATAATAGTAGATGGTGCGGTCATTGTCTCCACACCGCAAGATATCGCACTGAGAGATGCTGTTCGGGGCTATGGCCTGTTTGAAAAAATGAACGTTCCTGTTCTAGGTATGGTGAGAAACATGGCCTTTTTTGCATGTCCACATTGTGGCAAGCAGACGAGAATATTCTCCCGGGGCCCAAAGCATGCATCTAATGAGAATCATCAGAATGTTCCTGGACATGATCATGACAACAGTGGCGTTGCAGCCGCTTGTGAACATCTTGGAATTGAATTTTTGGGAGATGTACCGCTCGATGCGAAAGTCTGTGAGGATGCTGATCGAGGTGTTCCCACGGTTGTTGCTGAAGAAAGTGATGATCGGAGCGTGAGAAGAAATGCGTTCCTGAGTATTGCCGAGAAGATTGCGAAGAAGGTTGGACTGGAATGGAGGTAATTGATCAAACAGAATATTTCTGATTTCAGCACGACTCGGAGACTGCGGAATGATGGCTTGGACGCCGATCCAAGTTGTGACACAAAGGAGCTGCCCATATTCTTATTAAGAAAACCTCAGGGCATTCTGATGATACAGCACTAAAAATAGCAACAACAAATTTAATCAAGTGAAGTGAAAGCTCTGCTGTACAACACTATGACTACTGAATCAATTGATACACAAACACTCCGTAAGTAGAATACAAAACACAGTAAAGTGGCAGAACAGAAGGACCATATACATTATTATAGATACTATGTACAGATTACCCATTTCCACGCACATATATACAACACTATCCAATATATCTACAAAAATCAAAGAAAATGATAGTGCAGAGGGAATATCAGAGCAAATACTCTGCTTCACCCATTATGCAACGCTATGACTATACTAACGAATGTGCTGACCGTGTCTAAACGAATGAGTGGTCGAATGCCAGTTGACACGCAAGTCCTAAAGAAACCAAACATACCTGATAGTAAGCTACATGCTCCGTATATAGTCTTTAACTTGCCCTCGGGAGCCAAGAGCCAACTAGACCTTGAGCAATTTCAGTAATATCTTGTGCGTGTCCTTTGCGCACCAACTTCATCTGAATACGCACTTGAATACCCACTCCCGGGCCCCGTTCTCTCAGCATCTCCGTTAACCTCGACCCGGGACCGGGATGCAGTAGCACTTATATTGCCACTCTCTGGGAATGGTGGAAACGGTTCGGTCTCGGACGGCTCTCTGGGACCCGTGGAATTGAACTCATCGGCTAACTCCTTGCTTTGATAAAAGCGTTTTGATGACCCGCGCGCGGTGACGAAGCTGGGCCGGACGTGACTAGGGCGATGGATTGATCCGCCGGATCTCGCAGGAGCAAGGGGCGCAGGGCGTTCGACGTCATAGCGATACCGATTGGACGGGTAATGATAGGCCGACTCTGGGTCTCCATATGGCCCTGCGGCGTGGAGCCTGCGACGATCGATGCCGCCACCGGCATCTACGTCGTTGAATGTGTGGTGATTCCTTGCCGCGACGCTGGACTTTGTTCGGGTTCGTCCTTCTACATCCTGCCTTCTTGGAAATGCAGAGACCGATTCGCGTGGCGTTTCCCAGGCCAACGAAGACGCTGATTCGTGAACGGGAGAAACGGGGGGTACGATGCCTTGGGCGTGACGGATTGCTCGAGTGCTGGCTCTGTCATCAGATCGTCGCGGTTGTTGCAACTCTCCGTGCCTGAAAGGCGTTTCGCGACGTAGACTCCTAGGTGGGGCGTAGCCTTGGTCCTGGCCATAATCAACTGTTTTCCCAGGAGTAACGGGCGCAACAGCGGCTGCTGTCGTGGGCGTCTCATACATGTTGCCGTTCAAATCTCTCATACCGGTGTCATGATGGTGTGGATAATCGGAGTATCTCGAAGAAGCGAGTGAAGGCGCGCGGCGACTTGATTCTTTCTCCGAAACGTCCCTTTGAGATTCATTTGACTGGCCGACATCTGTCACTACTCTGGTTTCGCTCGCAGCCCTAGGCATAGGAGGCCAGAAACGACCTCCGTACTCTCCACTCTCTTTAAGAGCCGTCTCATCATGTTTATTTCCAATTGAATTCCAGAGAACCAAAGCACGATTCTTTTTCGTAGGTCGTCGTATTCGACGGATAGATACTCCCCGTCTGGCCGCCAGAGAGCTTGGTGGCGGGGTTTCGCCAGGTGCGAATTCCTCAATACCCAAGAGGAACTCTTCCACCCGCTTTTTCAAGATCTTACGCCTTAATCGAGAGTAGCGGCTATCCCATTCTTGCTTCGCATTCAACCATCGTCTGACGGGGCCAATTTTTGGTTCTCCAATGTCACCAGGGAAAATCCTCAATGCTGAAAGTTGAGACTCGTCAGGTAGTGGGTGAATGTTGCCACGGCTGTCGATTAACTGGCGGACCATATGGTGACGAAATGGTGGAAGAGGATCGCCAGCTTTACCAACGGATCTGAAACCTTGCTGTTGCTGAAACGGACCTCGTTGCGGACCACCAGGATAATCGATATCTCCGGTCGAGGAGGTAGACCAGTCAGGGATCTCAATGCTACTTTCTTGCGCTCGGGAGAGAACCCATGCCCCAAATTGCGCAATCGAGCGGTACATGTATTTCGCCGGTAGAGTAAAACTGAGAGTTGGGCCCACATGGCATAGGTGATCCCAGACCTGCAATTGCACGTATGTAGGCTTATATTTCCGTATTATGCTCCATTCGGGATCATGGCGGTTCATATACTTTTCGCCTGGGGGGTAGGCGGCGGGATTAGCGGCTTTGTGCGCAAAGTAGATTTGTTCGTCCCGAAGCATCTCACCCCCGCCAGTAAGAACGAGTAATGGAGGCAAGCCCCCAAGCGACGGTTGTAAAACTGGTGAGACGAGCGGATGGGACAGCATCTCATTGGTAGTATACATATGAATCTGGTCCTTCAGCTCTACGAGCACACCGTCCATTTGAATTGTGAGGAGGTGGTCAGGGTGAGGATGCTCGCGGCCAGCGTTTCGAAAGCTGGTTGCATGAGTTTCCGGTAAAGGTTCCAAGTGACCAGCTTGGGTTGTAGCAGTAGCTTGACGGATAAAGAACTGTTCAATCGCCCGTTCGTCGACAGACGTGGTACTATCTGCGACTGGCGGTGAATTGATAGCTTGGATAATTTTGCCTGCGCATTTGGTCACCACGCCAAGTTCATCGGCGTTTGGCGGTGGCCATGCCATGGAAGGACGCTGCATAAATCCGTACACGGGCAGATAATCGTCTTCTCCTGCATCATTCATACTGGGAAATGAATGGGTCAAATCGAGCCATGGAGATATCAGAATCGCACCGGCAGGTAGCGGCATTTTCTGGTCACGCAAAGTCACCAGCATCCTATTACCAGACGGTTAGTTTGATAGCTAGTTGCAACTACAATACTTACGATACCACCATCCCGCCTCCAGACGAGTCTCCAGCAAATATTATCTCTTCCGGACTATGGAGGGTCAAGAGGTATAGATAGGCTGCCAAACAGTCTTGTAGACCGCATGGAAACGGAAACTGCGGAGCCAAGCGGTATCTGGCTGTTCTCCTTTGTGAGTATAACGATTTAATCTATAAGTCGAACCTGGCAAACTCACTTAGGAATCGTTAGCATCTGGACTCGGTTCATGGATCAAGACTGAATAGCTTACCGAGCAAACACCCGAGCCTTAAGCTTCCTTGCATGGCGCTGAAGCTGATAACGATGTGTATCAACGCTTCCGAAGAAATACGCTCCGCCGTGCACATACAGCATGATCCGCCTGCATCTCACTCCCATGTTCCTCCGTTGAATGTAATCGTTCCTCATTTCAATCCATTCGGAGTAGAGCGCTACCTCATCCCCTCTCCACTGCCACCATTTCCTTCCACCAACCCTGTCAATGCCATCAGGACCGAGCTCTGCTACTATGAGATGTCCTGCAGACACTAGATGCTCGGCGGGAATCACGATGTTGGATTGTTTAACCCAATGGGGTGATGGAACGCGGCGGGCGGTGAAGGTTTGGAACTCCTCGACTGTGTGATGAGAGGCATAGTACATAAACTTGCGAATGATTTCCAGTCCCTCACGGTAAGCTAGATGGTGGGTAGGTTTCTGCTTCGGTGGCTTTCCTCCGAAATTCTGTGGTCGAAGACAAGTCAAGGTCAGAAGAAGGGTTCAATGGGAAACTGTATGGGGTTGAACTGACATGCGAGCACCAAGTTTTCAGCACTGTAGGTGTAAGGGCCGTGACCACGGTGATCGTGTTAAAAGGCATTGTCTCTCAAGGCCGATACTAAATCCAGAACTTCACTGGCGCAATCATAAGTGGGTATAGATGCAATCCTGTGATCCGGAATAAACGAAGGTAGATGGCAGGAGTCATGCAAGGTACCAGTGCAAGAGATTCAAACTATATACAGAGTGAATTTGACCACTGAACAGTAACCAGACAAAAGGCCATGGAGACATCTCGCGTCGTCGGCTGTTCTGACGCTTCTGCTCTTTGATATCAAGCACAAGGGCTTAGGTTCGCATGATGTCATTGAGTTCCACGGGTTGAGACCGAAGAATCGCCGGCTGCCATTGCGACGAATTCTCAAATCGGAGGTGAAATGGCAGCCTTGCGAGACAGACGCTCCCAAAGACTGCCCGACTGTGTTGAAATGACGCCGGCGTGCACTGTTTGTCGAGAGAGTCACCTGAGTGATTCGAAATCGTCTCTTTTCGGCTGCAGGAGGTGGGTTGGTCCCCAGCCAATCAGCGCCGCCAGTGGGGTCGTTCGGTCTTGGGCCTTTTTTTCATCTGCGCACTTCCAACAGCCGGCCTGAGGGATAATCGCCATAAGGACGCGCTGTTCAGGTTATCGTTGGACCACATGCAAAGGAGGAGAATGATAATTGATTAGCGTTTAGACAACTGGAGCAAGCAAGTCGCACAGCATATACCTCTTGCGCGCCATACGCCAATCTCCCTGCGATATAGCATTTCATCCTTAAAACCTCTCACGATGGACTCCAGACTCGAATCCCAGACGCAGGCCCAAGCCTCTGGACAGTCTCCTACCTCTTCTCTCTCACCCTCCGCTCAACTCGACCTCGCCATCACCCTCATCCTCCACAATTGGCCCGTTCTCTCTCTCGCAGTCCAGTCCTTCTGGGGCGGCCCTAACTCCGCCGAAAAGCGCGAATGGTTTTGCGCCGCTGTTGCTGAACTTTTTACCGACCGGGCCGATACCGATGCAGCAGATCTCGAGGAAGTCCTACTGCAGGTGATGAGCGATGAATTCGACGTCGTGGTAGACGACGAGAGCGCCGCCGATGTTGCCGACCAGATTATGGACGTCAAAGGGGAGATTGAGAAAGGAGATTTGCAGAGAGTGGACAAAATGTGGGATGCGTGGAAACAAAAGGATGCTAGGGGTAGCGGGAACGGGGATGCCAGCCTTGGGATGTTCAGAAGAGTAGAAGTGCGGGATGAGGATCAGGAGACGGACGAGGAAGACGGAGATGAGGAGTCGGATCAGGATGTCGACATGGAAGATGTGCCAGACTCCAAACCGTCGCGGGAGAGGATGGAGCCTGAAGTTGATGAAGAAGGGTTTACAAAAGTTGTAGGAAGAAAGAAGAGGTGACGCCGAATTTCTACAGTATTCGAAGTCACGCCTCGTCTGTTTTATCTTCCCACATGATGATGGGGACTACTACACCGATGACTTGCGGTGGATTACACCATGGCTGGACACTTCAAAAGGGTTCAGTCAATTTGCAGGATAGTGCATCATAGTTTGCACATCTGACTTTACCATCTACAGGCTCAACAGACTCCACAAATAGGATCCAGGATATTTTCTGAAAGACAAATTATAGCATCCTTGCATATAGCTATCGAGGTGGAACTGGATTGCAGGCTGTCGCTTAAGTAGTTGTTGGAGGGGTATCGGTAATTAATTTAGTTACCATTCCAATGCCAATGGTTTGGCCCTGATAAATAAAGAATTAGCATCGTACGGCAGTATCCTAGACATCAAGAGAGCCCAACATACCTGTTCACGAAGTGTGAATCGTCCAAGTTGATTATAATCTTCAAACCGCTCCAAGCAAACAGCACCAGCTCCGCCGATTATTTCAAGTCGAGCGATGACGGTCTGCCCCTTACTGGCAAACGGTGGCGGTTTCTTGCTTCGTCTGCCAGTGTCCTTTTCAAGTTTGTGAAGAAGGGCCGCGAACGTCACCTCTTCAATAGCAGAATGAATATGCAAAACGCAATTGAATCCGGCGGTAAGAATGCTCTTAAGATCGAGAATCCTAATTTTAGCCTCAAACGCCGAGACGCAATGGACTGGTCGTTTCGGAGAACACATGACAAATCCAGGCATGATATCTTCCTCTTCAGCTCCTCGCAGGCGCGCTCGAACCTGATCGCCGCATGTAGCAGTCCCAAGCTCTTCCTCGGTTTCACCGTAAATAGCGGTGACAGTTACTTCTTCTTTGTTCGGCATTAGAATGCATGTTGCACCCTTCTTCAAGACGCCAGACTCAATCCTCCCTTCCACGACTGTTCCCATATCCTTGTATTTGGCACTAATTGGCATCATAAAAGGAGCGTTGATCTTTCGCTCGGGCATCTTCATGTTGTGTAGATAGTCAAGCAGCGAAGGGCCATTCCACCAGGGTGCCAACTCTTTTGGAACTGGTTTGTCAATGCCCACGGTCTTCTGTGCTGAGATAGGCATAAATTTCAATTCGTCTTTCTTGTATCCCATGGCCTCCAAGAATTTCCCAATCTTAGTCGCACATTCTTCATAACGTGCCTTACTCCATTCAACTGTGGGGTCGTCCATCTTATTCACCGCAACAATGAGTTTCTTTACGCCAGCATTTCTAGCAAGCAATGCATGTTCTCGTGTCTGACCTCCTCGCTCGAAACCGGTTTCATATTCGCCTTTTCTGGCGGAGATAACCAGGATACCTACATCAGCTTGAGACGCGCCGCCAATCATGTTAGGAACGAAGGATTTGTGACCAGGCGCATCGAGGATAGTATAGTGGCGAATCACTTGACCGTCAGCAGTTTCACCGGAAGTCTTAAAGAAAGCACGACCGACTTCCACCGTCTTCCCTTTGGATCGCTCTTCGTTTGTCAGATCCAGTGCCCAAGAGAGATACCACGTTTCTCGCCCCGCTTCCTTGGCTTCCCTTTTGTATTTTTCCATCGTACGCTCATCAACCATGCCTGTGGCATACAGTATACTACCTCCTAACGTCGACTTGCCTGCGTCGACGTGACCGATAAATATCAAATTGACATGCTCACGCTTTTCACCATAAATTTCTTTCAAAGTTGCTTCATCAACATCCGCAGCCTGTTCTCTAGCAACGATATCTGCGTCACGTGCAGCAGCTTTGATTTCCGCTCGGGTGGGTGATGACCGACCGGAAGATGGAGAAGGTGACGTCTTTCCAGAAGCGGCTGTTTTCTTCTCGGTCTTCTCAATGGCCTTTGTAGCTGTGACTTTGGATGCCGCCTCGACTGCTGCGGTTCCGCTGCCCTTTTCGGATGCGGGCTTAGGTGTTGAAGCCGGAGTGGCCGATGTCGTAGAAGGGGTCTTTGCTTTCGGGATATCACCGCCAATGGAGAGTATTTTCGCTTTGGGAGCCGCAGCAACTGGAGCAGTTGGAGTAGAAGTAGCGGGTAATGTCTGGCTTGCAGGGGGGATGGTAGATGGGGGACCGGCTTTTGGACGCTCCGCGATTTCCGTTGGTCGCCATTGTTGCTGCTGTTGGCTTGGTCTGGGCTGCTGTTGCTGTTGCTGTTGCTGCGGCTGCTGCGGTTGCTGCTGCGTATTATATCCTCCATACTGTTGACCGTAGTACTGATTGTAGCCGCCTTGTTGACCATACGGTTGATTAGACTGGCCGTAGGCTTGTTGTTGCTGATAGCCATAACCCGGTTGCTGATACTGACCCCCACCATATTGGGGATATGCACCATAGGATTGGTATGGTTGGCCGGGTTGGAATTCAGTCGCGCCGGGCTGAAAGGACGCTGCGCCCGGTTGGAACGAGGTTGTTTGCGGGTTGAGGTTCAAGTTCTGCTGGGCTTGCCTTGACAGATTCTCTTCCTCAGCAGCGGGGTCATCCTCCCATGAATCAAGATGGGACATTGTGAAATCAGGAGAAAGTCACAACCAAATATCAATAACTTTGAAAAATACGATAGATCAGAAAATAAACTATCTGAATGAAAGACAGACAGGCCAGTCAAATGACGCCTTCGGGAAAAGACAATGTGCAGCAGAATGCCTTGAAGTCTGGCTGAGGTCGTGAAGAGATGAAATCGTGGGGCTCAAGAAACTAGGTTTGAGGGTGGACTCTGGCTTATGTAACACTGCCCTAATCGAGTCTCTTTTAGTACTAGCCTCATTGGGCGTCTAACGCGCTTATATTATGACGTCACTTGAGAGCGGCTAGGGCACGTGTATGCTACGCGGCTGCTTGGCCATCAGGGTCATTCCGTCAACAATCTGCTGGATCAACAAGTGCGCACTATTAGCTGCGATACTGAATATATACGCTATCGCGAGCTATTTCACAAAAATTACTGATGTCTCGGCGACTGCTGACCTGGCCCGCTGACACCTGTTGTATTTGAACTTACATTTTACAATGGCTGGGTTTCTCACGATGGATAAGCTTCTCTTGACGGTGATTTTGATGTCTTTAACAAAACTGTTTAACTCTCTCTTTTACTGATACATGACTGTAGCTTACGGGTCAGGCTATGAACTATGCTGTTAGGTAACCTACTTTTGAATACTTCTTTCAGAAACCAATGAGGTCCTAATTTGGCCCAGATCAGGCATCCGCGTCACTGGGCAATATGCCATTAGCCAAGTATCCCGGCTCATGAAAAAATCATCGGTCCGCCTAGCTCATCTTTCCTTTGCGGAGGACGCTAGAATTGATTTTGCTTTGAGCAGAGTATCGATGAGAGTTATCGTTCTGAGCTTCAAGCTCTTCAAGAGCGGCTTCACGGCAAAATTCGAGTGAGTGCAGTTTGATGGATCACCTTTTCTTTTGTATGAAAATCTCAACCAACTTTACAGATAATCTCACCGGCCATCGACATGATTGAACTCATGTAGGTATAGACAAGTTCCCGGACTGCTTGAGAATCGACTCTAATACGATTAGTGCGGCTCGGGGCAACACTTCTCTTGAATCTGCCGTGTCTCTCACAAAAGGAATAAGATGGGCTATTCAGAATCTTGGACAACGACTAGCTGGGGTTGCATCCAACGAAGAGTTGGATCGCAAAGGTGCCATTTCAAGTGCGCGGCGGATTGAAATCAATACCGAAATCAAGCTAATAATCAAGGATATTCGCAAGCTATTGGATCGCATTGAGGATGCAGTGCCGCTCATTAATCTTGCCATTACAACCTCGGGAGCGAGTCTGTCTACTACGCTTCCGACAACCGTATCGCCCTCACGCCTTCTTCAAGCGAGCACATTTTTGACTGCTGGCGATACTCACTATTCTGTTTCATTAGCCCCTGCAGTTCAAATCGGTCCTACTTTTACTCTTTCAATATACCTTCTTTTTGCCGGACACGTCCGGCCGCATGACGAAGAAAGTATACGGAATACTACGTGGAAAGAAGTCATACATAAAGCACGGCTAAAATTACGGAGAGTGCCCATGGATTTGCTGGACTCTCATCCATCGTCTTCAATTCTATCTAGCAACACTTCTGGCAATGAACATATCAAAGGCGAGGCCAAAAGTGATGAATTCGCTTATCAGATCCTTATCATCGAAGACCTAGATGATGACCGACTTCACACATTCGAATCAGAAGCGGAAGAACCGTCTCCATTTGAAGATGTCCCACTTGCTGGAATCAGGGAAATTATCCCTATACATCAGATTTCGAAAATATTCTATGCGGATACCGGCAAAATTCTTAACATTGGCAACGACGGTGAAGCCAATCACCCTGTAATACTGTTGAAACGTGATTTACATGCAATTCCGCCGCGAAATATGATGGGCGAAGGTGACGCAGAATTGGACGACTCTGACGAGGAATCAAGCGAAAACACGATAAAGACTGAGGAGTTCGGTACTAGTCATAGTTCCTCTTCACAACCGGAAGAGCCAGAACAACCAACGATCGCCGAAGACGCACGCTGGCGATTTCCACCTGGACTGGATTTGGAGTGGATTGCATTTGAGGTTTACAGTGAATCTGAAGATTCAGATTCCGAAGACGAGCCACCTTCGCCGGAACCCACTTCGCTTTCCCAACCCCCTAGTGGCGAATTAAGTAAAAGATTGTCAACGCTGCATATTGATGATGCAGAACAATCCCCGTGTCCACGGCAGCATATATCTTTACCGGAATCGCCATATGGCAATGGATCTCTTTACACCGTTTCAAATCCCTTATTCAATAATATTAAAACGTCACTATCCCTTCTGGAGATGCTGCTTCGTCTTACGTCTCTCCAACAGTTTCAGCAACAATCTCACCTCTCCATACCCGACGAGCTTCTAAACTTTTTCCTCGAGGAATCTTCCACCACCGGCGCCGGTGGTGACGAGCATCATCGCCAGCGTGTTCGTGCTGAAGCACGACGGAAGGTGGGCTGGGATCCATATGATGAAAGTCCGCTCAAGCGGCGTGGGGAAGACTACCAGTATAGGGGAGGCCAGGATCGAGATTCTTGGGCGGCCGGCAGCCCGGCCAGTTGGAGACCAAGCGTGGGACCGTACAGCCCAAATACCCCACGCTCAAAGGGAAACCGGGCTAGCGAGGACCCTTATAACAGTGGTGCCCGACAAAGCGTGGACGGGTATGCGTCCCGGCGGGCGACTGCTTCTCCCTCGCCTAGTGTTAAATCTCGTAGTGAGGGTAAAGAAACTCGGTCAAATAGAGGCAGTCGAGGAATCTCACTAAAAGACAGCACCTCTTCGAGACATTCGGAAATAAGCCGCGAAGATTAGGGGACGTAGATAGGTTGATGACACCGGTGAGTTCAGTCGAAGCAGATGGAAGTGATCTAACGACGAGCTATACAAAAGGTATCATTTCTGGGTGATACATTGATTTTTCATCGAAGATTGAACATTCAGTGATATCCTCCTGCATTAATTGAATATTCAGGCTGTCTTTCTTGCAATTTGACACAATCTGCTGTGTATATCCGGTTAGATGCCCTCATTACTCTCCCTATTTTAGAGGTTCTTAAGCTAGATGAAGTTATAAAGAAACAAATTCAAAACAAAAAGGATATATTGATGGTGGATGGAACTCAAATATACATTTCCTCCATCTCTGTTATGATATATTCTGTTTCATTAGAGGAGGAGGCTCAGCAATAGAAATAAAATAAACCGCTTATCAACTGATCACAGGGGAGGAAAAGAGAAAAAGGAAAAAGGTCATAAAGGAAGTGAAATGTTCAACATGTTCACTCCCAATCTTCCTCGTCGCTACTATCCTCTACTGCGTTCCTAGGCCCTGCTGCAGACTTTCCCATCTCCTTGGGGCTCCCTGGTGCCTGGCTTGTCGCACCGCTAACAAGATCATAGCTTGCATCACTATCAGCCTGAGATTGTTGGTCATTCAATTTGTTAGACTCTGATGGCTTCAATTTATCATTTGACATCGATGAGGAAGATGGCATGGAAGTTGCGCCAGATGGTTCAGATGGTTTGTTTATTTTGACTTGCGGTGTAGAGGGAGACTCAGGCTCGGATTCAGAGTCTTCGTCCCAGCCGACCTCTTCGTCCTCACCCGCCGTGGATGCTAGTAGAGAAGTTTTAGCAAATGCATTTCCCGTAGATTTTCGTCTCTCATTATATTCTTGGGAACATACCTTGCAATAACTCTTTTCGTCTCTTTTCTTCGGTTTCAACAACCATGCGTAAGAAGTAGTATCTTCTCCAGAAGTCAGCATACTCTACCTTCTCAGGGACGAGATTCTCCATCGCTCGTCTCAGTTCGGGATACGTTTCGAGATCCGTAGATATATCATCAGTTTTATTATCGACCTTAAACTCATCCTTCCACTTGCCCCATTCTTCACCATCGGGATCTTTAGAGAAACTCTCCACATTCGAATGTATAGCGTGTAATTGTGCTTCAAATCTGGTTGTATGGATGACTCTTTTCCCATCAGCATCCCTGCTCTCGAACAATACCCTGCCCGAAGACACACTGTGTTCCCCTTCTTCCGGTGGCGCAATAGTCACAGCGTCACGTAGAAGGTTCCGAATATTATGTCCAAACCTCAGAAGCGCCTCATCGGCAGCGTCTTCCGCCCTTTCGATGTCTTTCAATCGTTTCGTTGCTTCCGCACGGAATCGTGAAATGAGACCATCCCCGTCGGCTTCTTGCACATCACCTGCACCATCGCTCTCTAAATTCTTCGACGACTCGCCAGCTTTAGGAGACGTTGGCGTTGTTGAACCATCCGCTTTATCTTTCCCTTCATCGCCCTCACTGCTACCGCCCAAACCACCCAACGACAGCCCTCTCGTCCGTCCGATTATCGTATTTCTCAAATCGCTAAACCCCTTGATAGCCTCTTGACTTGCAACGGAATATTCCTGTCGTGCTTCCTCGTAGTAACTTTCACCTTGTCGACGGACATTTCCCCATAGCCCACCAAGACGGGCACCCCACGGGCTCGCTGAAAAAGCGCTGAACGTTTCTTGGAACTCGGCGCCTAAATCATGTCGTCTCGTAGACTCGGATGGATCGTTATTTCCGGCTTCGGGGTCGTTGCTGTTTTCCGGTGATGCGAGGATTTCTTCCTGGATGTGATCGTATGCGACGTCCATAGTTTGCGCGCGAACCAAACAAGACTTGGAGACTCAGAGATGGATCACAAAGTAAAGAGACAAGTTAGGATATCATCAAGTTTAGCTACTTGGCATTTGTACAATCAAATGACATGGTTGTAATTAAGTGAGTTAACTGAATGAGATGTTGATGGTCATGGGGTTGCGCATGCTGGACGTAGATTGTTGATAACCTTTGTTCGTTAACCAAGCCCTGAACTAGCTCCCTAACTACCTAAGCAATGGAGCTCTAGAGGTGCAACAACACAATAAACAAATCATAACAATCTACAGAGTATTGCTAACATAGAATTGAGGTGTGTGTACAGTCTTCTGTGCTGTCTTACTTGTGCCTCACAGACACCATCCTATCATTTGGGCAATGATGCTGAAATGTGTGCTTAAAACATGTATGTGCTGTACACACGTACGTCTATCACGTACATACATACCATCTAGTATAAACATTCTTTCATCAATGGCATATTTATGAATTTATAATTTCCTGATCAATGACTTGGCTTGACGTCCAATCTGGGGGTGTTGGTATGCTTTCCATCAGAGTATCAGGCAGCAATTGACTTGCGGTGAGAGCTCCTCGCGGCCCACTTTGTTGCTCATTGTAGCTGTGGTGAGTTATATTCATGCCTTGCTGTGATGATTCAACCAAGACTGCGGGTGTCGGCGATGGAGGAGGTTGGAAATTCTGCATCTCGATGTTATTTGGCTGTAGTTGCGATGATTCAGATAAGGACTCTGTTGATAAATCATCTATTGGTTCCATATTGTTCGAGGTAAAGACATGGCGGCTTGGAGGATTTGATGGAAGAGAGGGTTCTAGAGGTTCGGATTGGGTTTGGTTATTACGCTGGGATGCACCTGTCGTCTCTGCTGGATGTGATGACCCCATGTACCTCTCGTACGGGTAATTTGGGTAATGCCGGGCATAAAGAATGGAAGCATCTGGTTCCATTGCAGTGCTTCGGAAAGTGTGTATCGACCCGGAAAGCGGTGCGTCACTCGATGGTTGGCGAAGAGAGCCGCGGACATTCAATTCAGTTGCATCGAGTCGACCAGTTCGTGGCGAGGAGGTATCAACGAAGATATCGGCATCGGATTCTCCGTCGGTTTCGTAAATAATTTCCTGCACAGTTCTCCTGGACTGGGTGGAGCTGTTTGAGGTAGGCCACACTGTACTTTCTTTGGGTCTGACTTCTCTCAAAAAGGATTTTGATGGAAGCTCGGGGGACTGTATTGAAGACAGGGGTGATGAGGAAAACAACTCCTGTGTTGATTCGGTATCTGCGGTTGGGATGCGTGAGACTGACGTTCCTATAAAAGTCTCGATGGGAGGAGGTAATGAAAAGTCCCCTTGGGTGGGCTCGGGGCTGATCGGTTTTCTCCTAGGAGACGGAGAACCATAGGCGTGACTTTCATAGGTCGACCAAGGGAAGATATCGTCTGATTTAGACTTCAATGGGGACCGAATGACTGTTCGTTTCAAACTGCCGAGCGTCACCTCTGGACTCTCGGGAGATTGAGATGACGGAACAACACGCTGTCGCTGCCTTTGAGGAGTGATGGGGAGTGTAAGGATGTTAGAGGATTCCTTGCTTAACGCCTGCAAGGCTCCTTGCTTGGAAGACATAAAGCTTGGAGGTAAACTTGACTGGCCATTTAAGCTGTGGTCGACACCAGAGACAGCTGAATCTAAAACAGATACAGTTGGGCCCTCTAATTCTTTCCTTGTAGAATCTTCTCTGACGTCGCTGAGCTTTCTCTTCTTATTACACAGGCCATGGCTCGGGTGAAGATCCTGGGGTTCAAAATGCTCTGGCGCCTCTTCTATGGTCTCTGAAGCGAGAGCAGACCGCTTCCGAGTCCGCACTGGCGTAAACAACGCTCGCTCAGTCGGTATCTGAGGCTCTGTATCACCTTCATCACTATCATTTTGCAAGGTTCCATTGTCCATCCGAGTCAGTCTGGTGTCTGCCGACTCCATCATGCTGGGTTTCCTGGCACCAGGTTGTTTCTTCTCCGGACGAGACCGTGTTCTATACCTCGGAATGAACTCATCATCCTGGTCCTCTTCTTCTTCTTCTTCTTCTTCTTCAATGTATTCCAATGCCACATCATCCAATGACTTTGGTGGCCGATTCACAAAGTTAATCTGAGTAAGGGTCTTCTGACTTCTAGTATTGCCGCCTAGAGACAGTCTATATTGCCGCTGATTTCTAGCGTCTGCAAGCTTGGAGCCTTTTGTTCGTGACGGCAATGCTGACGATCTGGTATTCGTCTTCGCCTTCTTCCTCGCCATGGAGACTGGATCGGCGAATGTACTTCCTGAGTTGGGGAGTCGGGTCTGTCGGGTCTGCCGGGTCGGGTTGGGCTGGGTTGGGACCGGGCACAGTTCAGGACCATCTCAGGACCATCCCAGGGCTGCTCCAGGACTGCTCCAGGACTGCTCCAGGCGAACATCAGTGGCACAGGTGGAGCCCTGATGACATAACCGCTTAAACTGCAGGCGCGACGCGTGTCTTACATAACAAACGCCTAGCGTGATCCTTCGGGTCTTGGCGCAAACTCCGAAGGTCATTTGGCGGTGACTCCGAGACCCCTCGATATAAAATGTCGGCGATGACTCCCCCTCGTGTTGATGAGTGAGAATCAGCTCTTCTTCGTCACTTCGCTCACGTAGCAGTAAATCAATTGACTCCTCAGCTATCGTTCAGCTTCTTTGACCATGACGTCTGGATCACAATCGTCCTCTAAGCCCGCTGCTGGCAAGTTGTGGGGCGGCAGATTCTCCGGTGCAACTGACCCGCTAATGGTCGCATACAACGAGTCTATCTATTTCGATCGTGCCTTTTATGCCCAAGATATTGCCGGCTCAGTTGCCTTTGCCCGTGCAAACGTCGCCACGGGTATCCTTACGCAAGCCGAGTTCGAAGCCATTGAGAAGGGCCTCAAGCAAATTCTCGGGGAATGGGAGAATAACAAATTTGTTATTCAACCTGGCGTTGATGAAGATATCCATACGGCAAACGAGCGTAGACTCGGTGAAATCATCAGCAAGGATACCGCGGGCAAGCTACATACGGGCAGAAGTCGAAATGACCAAGTTGCGACTGACCTGAGACTGTGGTTGAGAGACGAGCTGAAAACGCTCGAGCGTGTTTTGGTCGAGTTGATTAGCACTGTCGCCGACCGGGCGGAGGCCGACATCGAACACCTAATTCCTGGCTACACTCACCTTCAACGCGGACAGCCTGTGAGATGGAGTCACTGGTTGCTGAGCTATGGAACTGCTTTTCTGAACGACCTCGAGCGCCTCCGCGAAGTGATCAAACGTGTCAACAAGAGTCCTCTCGGCTGCGGAGCCCTCTCAGGGAACGCATTCAATATCGATCGCGAGGCTATGGCCAAGGAACTGGGCTTCGACGGCCTAGTCATGAACAGCATGGCTGCCGTTGGCGACCGGGATTTTATCCTCGAAGCTATGCAGTGGGGATCAACCCTTATGCTCCACATCTCCCGCTGGAGTGAGGACCTTATCCTTTATAGTTCGACCGAGTTTGGTTTCGTTCGACTCTCTGACGCCTACACGACCGGCAGCTCTCTCATGCCGCAGAAGAAGAACAGCGATTCCCTCGAGCTCCTTCGCGGTAAATGTGGAAGAGTCTTTGGTGGTATGGCCGGATTGATGATGACCATCAAGGGTATTCCATCAACCTACAATAAGGACCTGCAAGAAAGTGTCGAGCCCATGATAGAGCACATCAAAACTCTCAAGGACAGCCTACAGATCGCTACCCGTGTTCTCTCGAGCCTGAC
The DNA here is from genome assembly GCA_001430925.1 of Byssoonygena ceratinophila. Lineage (NCBI taxonomy): Eukaryota > Fungi > Ascomycota > Eurotiomycetes > Onygenales > Onygenaceae > Byssoonygena > Byssoonygena ceratinophila. The sequence continues at coordinate 126,499 of LJPH01000529.1, forward strand.
AACATTCCCGGACAAGATGATCGCAGCGCTTACCCCGGACATGCTCGCCACGGATTTGGCGGAGTATCTCGTCCGGAAAGGCGTGCCATTTAGAGAAACACACCATATCGCTGGCCGTGTCGTTGCCTTGGGCGAAGTGGAAGGAAAACCCATTGATCAATTGACTCTGGAGCAGCTCAAATCTGTCGATCAGCGCATGGGTGACGACGTCCTTGAGGTGTTCAATTACGAACGGTCGGTTGAGATGAAATCTGCTATTGGTGGGACAAGCAAGTCGGCAGTCCAGCAACAGATCAAAGCTCTGCGCCAGTCGTTGGAATAATATAGGATCGCATTTTCAACGGCTTTGCCCGGCGAAGGAGACTATTTGAAAAGTCCAAAATCTTTACTGCGCTTTCGGTGTCTATGCTTGGTTTAGGGTCGTTTACTCTCCATGCGAGCCTGACAAAAAATGTTTTTCGGTTTATTTGTGTAATTAATAAATATGCCTCATTTGCCGGGCGTTCAAGATAGTCTTGTCCCAAAATAATGTGATATGATACACCTGACCCATGCACTCAAAAAAGAAAAATAGTATCTGATATATCTCCCATTCCAAAGTCAAGCTCAATAGTCTCGTGGTGATTAGATGTATATGATATGAAATGTGAACTCTGATTCTGGACTCAAAATATGTTTGCCCGCCTCGCTAATCAGAGAGCAGCCACTCAGGCTCCGCATCTTCGTCCTCTGGATCATGAGAAACCATGGAATGTTGATCGTCAATCTCACTATCCGAATCATTGTGTATTAAATCCGGCAACCCGGATATTTCCTCCACACTAACGGACCGGTCCGCATGGGAGGCGGGTTGGGTAGCGCCGATCTGTAATCCGTTAAGCGGGCTGGGTGGAGCCTGTGGAGGCTCATAAAATATTTGAGGCTGATGTGTTGTCGGCGTTGGAGAAATTGCCTGACTGATCTGTGATGCAATAGATGTCGGTTGAAGTATTTCGTTCGAAGAGCTCCCTGAGGGCACCACCACAAGTCTGTAATGAGATGAGGAGCCTATGCTGGAAGATTCAACCTGGAGACTGGCGTTGGCTGGTCTCTCTATTGAGGAATATTCCGACTCGATAACTCCACCTTCGAGACTGTCATGGAGGTTGTCATTGTGCATGGTTGTGGTATCGTGGAATTTTGATGAACCTGGACTCCCAACGGTTTGCGACTCTTCACCTCCATGATCGCCTTCCGGGAAAAAACCACCACCATTCGCTTCGAAATCAGTTTCAGAAAGCTCCTTTGTTTCGCCCCTCTCGTCTTGTTCATCTTCTCCTTCAAAAGCGTAGCCTTGTACGCGTTCCGCAATTCTCAGCTTTAGCAGTAATCGCCTCCATGTATGTAAAACTTCCATCGTCCGGCGATCTTGTTCAGCTTGCTCGCGTTCGTCCTCCAAGGCGCCGGTGACGGCGAGAAGGGCCTCGCGGTACGCTGTCGACGCGACAATCCCCTGGGTTACAGCAGTGCCGTGTCTTCCCTTGAACTGGAACCCAACAACCGCCTCCGCATAGTCAATTCCCAAGATTCTTGCGGCCCGAACACCATAATCATGTTTCAGATGGAAGCCACCTTCGGGCACCATACTTGGCACGTAGACATCAATGTTGCCATATGCATTTCTTGGCACACGGTTGTCCGTGACGGGAGGTGGCTCATAGATGTCTGTTTGAAATATGGCATACATCGCCGTTTCTCGAGGACTTTCATCCTCAATATCTTCATCACCACCGCTATTTGTATCAGCTTCCAATCTATGTTTCGAAAATGGGACCCGCTTCAGTGGCTGTTCGCCAGCCTTTATGCATCTTCCTTGTCGATACCATCCATCAGCACTTTTAACAATATGCACATCCGACCGTCGGTATACAGATTCCAAAGGTTGATTTCTACTATTCATCGATACCCTGCTCAGTCCTACCTTGCCACTTTCTCTTTTCGGATGAATGACTTCATTCCGACGAAGATGTTTTTCCAGGGCGTAAATTGGATGATTTTTGAAATCCTGGACGCTCCGTGGCATGCCCTCAGCGGCTGCTTTCGCACTAAGCTCGCCAAGTTCTAACTGATCACGGTCCTCAAGGAAAGGTTTTTCGAAAAGATTCATCGTGCGTTGCCACCACCCTTCACCATCTTTGGTATATTCGACTCTGTTCTTCCTGGTTTTTGAATAGAAAGATTTGGTGTAGCGTCTTGTAACGTCCCGAGCAGAACCATCTTCCTCAAATGCAATCACGTAGCTCATGTTGTTATGTCGATCGCTCAACGGTGGTTCGAATCTTGAAGGCTTTCCGACTGTGTTTGTCACTATGGGATCCACGGCCACCCATTTCTGCATGGCTTCGTTAAAGACTTCAACCCAGAAAACGGGGTAGGATGATTCGGAAATAACAGGTGAATAATTTGCTGAAACGGCCTGTTAGCTAAATCCACATTCTAAGTGTAAGGTGCAAGCCGTACATGATACAGACTTTGGTCTTGGACTTCTTGACGGACCGGGTGAAAATCGGGGTTGTCCGAGTCTGCGTATTCTTTGTGGTGTCGTGTCTCTAACCCTGGTAGCATCCGGGGTACTCATACCACTTGTTTCGCTCGAAGCTATCGTATTCTCGTCGGATAAAACAATGTACTCTCTGGTGGATCTTGCTGGCAGCTCTCCTTTTGCTATACCGCTGAAAGGGAGTAGCTGGAGGGAGCAGACAAGTCGAGCATCCACGTCAACGGCGCGCAGCATCGCACAGAACAACTGTGCTCCAAGATCACGAGATCCTTCCATGATTTCAGCTTGCTTCCGGAATTCCTCCTTCGACGATAAGAGCTCTGCGGAATTGAAAAGGGCCTATAATTTATATTAGCATAACAACTATCAGCGTGGGGATATACAGATGCAACAAACGATTGAGTTGTAGATTGAGTCGAGATTGTCAAGCCAACAGGGCCTCTTCATCCCGGGAGCAGTGACCTTGAATCTTCGACGAAACATCTCAGCAGCCTGTTTCAAACCATCGGCAAATGTGGTTGAACGAGTGAACTGCGACATATCCGCTCTCGGCTTGAGGCATGAGGCCGTATGTTTGGATAACATGCGCTTGAGATTCCTCTAATAGCGAAGAGCATTAGAACGGCGACATAATGTATAGTTCCACAGCAGTGAATACCTGCGCCTGTTCATCATTGCACCATGAGTTCCGGAGCTGGACATGGCTGAGGAGACACAGGAGATGGACTTTGTGGATGTCCAAACGCAACTTCTTCTCCGCTCCAGAGACAGGTTTTCGGCGCGAAGAAGCTTTCTGTTTGTCCTTCTCCTCGGGCTTCTTTAAAGTAATTTCGAGATTCCCTTGTCTGCTCTCCGAAGCCGGGGGAGTCGATTCCTGCACAGGGAAGGCAGTGGGCAGGTCAACATCCTCCCAGTCGTCCACTTCGGACTCGTCCGAGGCATCCAGATCGTAAATAGTTTGAGGATTCTGATTCACCGCGCCATCAAGGCTGCCCACTGTATCCTGTAGTGGCGATATTGAATCGCGCAATACCGCAGTCCGTTCTCCCACTCTCCGCCGCTTAGTCGCTCTGGCATCGTATCGCTGACCCGACACCGCCGGATGCGCTTCCGCCAACATATCGCGGTAGACCTCCGCAACGGGGACATCTTCCGGAGCTGCGGATCCTGTAGCCCTGGGCGCCTGCCTGGCTCGGCCCGCCCCGCTCGACGGAGCTGTTCGCTTCCCCATACTTTAACTGCCTTTCAACCGCTGTTCAAAAGAATCAGATGTGCAAAAGCAGCTCATCCGTGATGCTGATAAGATAGGGACTCAGGCAGTCTTTTCGCTCTTCCTTTTGGTTTGTGGAGGCGAGAAAACTCGGACTGCTCCTGAACTGCAGCCTAGATTTCAAGAGCCCGCGAATCAGACGATTCATGGCATTTCAGCTCGACTGGGGGCCCCAAATCCGCGCGCCCGCAAAAAACATTAGTCAGGTCCCCCTGAGCAGCAAAGATTCTTCCTTTTTGCCTCTTCCGAAGAAGATCCTCCGGACATGTTGATCGTGCCCGTCGGGGTTTTGGGGTATTGATTGGGAGCTGCCCGAGTAAGCAGCTTATGTAACCAAGCCACGCGTCGACCGATTCGGCTTATTTATCTTCCGGATAGCGAAGGTGACGTAATCAACACGCCTTTTTACCACGGAGTAAACACGCAGGGAGCAGACTGCAGAGACTGGAATACGGGATGCTGTTTCTACGAAGGAGCATGCAGTGCAAGGCGAACCGCATATCACTGATCTTGCTATGGGTATATATATAGATGCTAAATACAAAGAGCACTGGAACCCAACCCGGAGTGGGGAGCAATAGGAGTATTGATTGTAGACAAAAACCACTTTCAAAGTGTCTCGACGAAAGTTGAATTACAAAATCTATGACCGGATGGAGCCAAATTGGAGTCGGGCAGGTATCATATATGACACATGACCTGAATTGCGTAGAGGTCACGAGAAGGAAGACTGGCAAAGCAAAAATACATACATACGTGCAAAGAATAAGGTATATGCTGCGAAAAGACGAAGGAAAGAAACCTCGGTTCCGAAAAATCTGACCAATATGGTGAACCGTGAAGCTTCTTACACACCTTCACTAGACATGTTCGGAGTAGCAGGAGTGCGCGGCGGAGAAGCGGAAGCGTCCTGACTAGCCTTGGAGAGGATATCCATCATCCTAGAGAAAATAAATATTAAGTAACACGTACAGTGAAGGGAGTAGTTTGATGCGAACCTCATATCTCCGTCTAGCAAGCCTTCGTTTTCATGCTCAAGCTGTCGCAGTCGTTCCTGAATGCTGGCCATCTATTGAAAGAGGATAAGGCGTCAACTAGATATTCCATAGGAAAACACGGAGCGAAGGCTGCATTGCAGGCAAGGGCAAAAAAGAGCATTGCAGGCAGGAAAAAGAAAACAAGAATATATGGAGGTGCGCAAAAATGAAAGGCAAGCAAAACGGGGTAAGCCCACCGTTCCTTGAATAGAAGAACCAAGATCCTCACCTGCCTCGAGGGGAGAACCGGCCTCTTCTACCACAGGCTTAGCGGCAGTGTCTTTCTTACCATCACTGTTAGGTTCCTCGTCATCCTTGGGTGCCCATTTGCTCTCCGCCAAACCGCCCTTGGACTTCAAAGTATCACCGTTGGACAAAGCGGTGGGATTGTTTCCACCCTTTGTGGTTTCGGCGAGGTCGAATTCCAATTCCCGAATACGTCGATTGGCCTTTGCCGCCGCGCTTTCGGCTTCCTGCAACTGTTCAATGAGAGAAATATTCTTCTCGCTCAGAGCATTGATATTCTTTTCCAAATCCGTCAATTTTGCTTCAGCCTCTTGCGACTTTCCTTCGGTTTCGGAAGCAATCACTTTCAATTTTTCTACCTCTGCAAGCGTACTATCATAGGTCTTGCTAAGCTCGGTGAGGTTTTCATTGACAGATGCAAGTTTGGCATTGGCATTCGCCAACTCTGGTCGCAAGTTCTCGAGTTCAGAGTGTGATGAATTCAAAGAAGCCTCGGCCTCGGCCTTTTCTTGCTGCGTCTTCGCCAACTGTGAGTTAAGTTCAGACAACTCTTCTCGAAGATGATCAACTGTTGAAGTATCCGCCGCAGCTTCCTGAGCTTTTGAGAGATGCTGTTGAATTTCTGCCAGGGCAGCAGAATGGGATGCCTCTGCCTCGGTCGACTTCTTCTCAAACGCTGCTTCCAGTTCGGTTCGCAAGTTGCTCAATTTCATTTCATGGGCCCCAAGCAGCTCCTCAATTGCCTTCGCCTGACTCGCCTCCAACTCATCAAACTTATGACCATGGGATGTTTCCAGATCTTGACTTTGTTTCGCCCGAGATTCTTCAAAGTCCTTTTTCAAATCATCAATGGTCTTTTCGTGGGTTTCCTCGACAGCAGTCAACCTGGCCGCCCAATCACTGAGAGCAGTAGCATGCTCTGCCTGTAAAGCTTCGATACGAGCCGCATGTCTTGTTTCCAGATCGATCTTTGCAGTTGAGATCTCGTCAAATTTCTGCTGGAAGTCTCTCTGTGCAGTTTCATGAACTTGCGATAACTCGGCTTTTAGTGCCACAAGCGCCGCTTCGTGGGCCGTTGTCAGGTCATTCACGGTAGCGGAATGTCGATTCTCCGCTGATAAAAGTTCTTGAGTTGTTTCCTCCAAGGACTTAGTGACCGCTTCAGCGTCGGCGGTGAGTTTTTTGATCAAAGCGTCATGATGTTCGTCTTTTCCCTTACTGTCGGCTTCAAATGCCTTTAGTCCCTTTTGAAGTGCTTCAACTTGAGCTTTCTCTGCCTCCAGTTCAGAAGTCATGGATTGAATACGAATATTGCTCTCTAGCAGTTCCGCATCCGTGGATTTCAATTTGTCTTCCAGAGATTGAATTGCATTTGCCACTGCTTCCTTTTGCGCCTCACCGTTTTTCTCGCTCAACTGCTTGGCTTCAGCAAGTGATTCCTCAACCTCCAACAGCTTGTTTTGCAGGGGTTGAAGCTCCTCTTCATGAGACTTTTTGAGCTCATCAGCTTCCGTTTCCATACGAGAAACATTTGCATTCAGATCAGCAATAATAGCATTCAGCTCACTCTGAGAGGCCTCATGTTTCTGGATCAAGCCCGTGATTTCATGCTCCTGGGAGTCCTTTAGGGTTTTTACATTTTCAGTCATCTCCGTGAGTCTTTGCTCGTGCTCCGCAGATAAAGTGGCCAATACTGAATCATATTCGGCTTTAAGTGCCGCAACATTGCGTTCATGGGCAGTATTAAGCTCAATTACTTGTTGATCGTGCTCGTCGGACTTTGATTCGTGTAATTCTTGAATTTTGTTTTGAAGATCTTCGATAACTTCCCCGAGGCGCTGAATTTCGCGATCCTTGTCGGAAACTGTTTGGGTAATCACGGCTGTTCCGTCCTTTAAATCAGCTTCGGCTTGCGCCAATTTCTCTTTGAGCGATGCGATGTCTTTCTCGAGGGCGGCTACGACCTGGGAGGACGACTCTTGAGCTTCCACGAGCTCCTGATCTTTAGAATCTTTAAGGAGTTGAATTTCATCCTTTAAAGACTTCATAACTGCGTCCTGACCTCTCAATTCGTTTTCAAGCTGTGCGAGTTTACTTTGGTGAATTTCGGCGGCAGCTTGCTTTTCATCTTCGGCCAATTTTCCTGCGAGATTGATTTCTTCGGTTCGAGCAGCAACCTCTGATTCCAAGATTTCCATCTGTTTCAGCAGTTCACTTGCCGACAAGCGCTCGGTGGCAAGGTCATTTTCCAGCTTCTCGAGCGATGCAGTGTGGGCCACTTTCTGTTTTTCCAGAAGTTCTGCAGTTACTGAGTCTCCAGCCTCAACGGCAGATTGCTTGGCCTCTTCGAGTTCTTTCGCAGATTGTGCGATTAGGTCTTGATGTTTGGTTTCAGCTTCTTCCAGTCTTGCCTGCAAAGCCTTCAGTTCTTGTGAGTGAGATTCGGTCAAACTGCTGATTTGGGCCACATGTCCTGCTTGTGCAGCAGTGGCGCCTTCACCGGCGGACTTTTCTGAATCTGCGGCTTTGGCCAGGGTTTCGTCTAGAAGCTTTTGGAGTTCCACGATCTTATTCTCACTGGCTTCAAGTTGTAACTGCAGATGAGCAACCTTATCGGCCCCAGAGCTATCGGACCCATCCTGCTTGTCGGTAACCAGACCCTCTTTCAGTTTAGAGACTCCATTATCAACATCTTTTTGGATCTCATCGCGTTTAGCTTCATCCCCTGCTTCGTCAGCAGCAATAGCCGCCAGCAGCATTGCCCTGATAGCTTGGTATTCCACTATTCGCTTTTGTAATTCGGGGGATTTTGAGGTAAGCTGCTTCGACAAAATTTCACCGGATGACCTTTTAGCCACTGGAGACCCAGGGTTGACTGTCCGCCGTTTAAGGGCATCAGCACTAGACACCGAAGACCGACCAGTGTTGATAGGTCGAGTTGTCCTTGCACCTGTTGACGGAGCTGTGGACCGAGCGATTGACTTAGACGGGCTTTGAGTAATGGAAGAAGTGCGGCCGGTTGTTGTCCTCGTTGGCGGAGGGGCCGTTGGTTTGCGATCCGTCGTCACTGACGTCAACTTTGTAGGAGCTTTATTAGGAGGAACTCCAGTAAGCGACATTCTTTTAACTGCCCCGGGTCTCCTGTTCTCATCGCCCGAACTGGTAACGCGGCTGGTTCTTTCATCTGCAGAGCTTCCTATTGATACCCGAGACCGGCGGGGAGTGGTGGCGGGGGGTGCCCCACTTGACGGGGGTCTTCGAGCGGTGCTCATGCTGGTAGGCCGGATCGGAGGTTTATTCAGAGTACTTCCTGGAGCTGCGCGTGTGGACGCCGTCGTCGGCTTCGAAGGTCTCGTCGTTGTGGAGGCGGTCGGTCGCTTTGGGCCACTTCCTGTCAGAGCCCGCGTGGAAGGTGTGCCTCTCTGTTCTGGAGAACTTGGTGGTTTATCTTTGGCTGGTTCTGTCTCCAGTTTTGCTTCAGGAGAGTCGCTCGTCAGATCTTGCGGAGGTGCGGGTGCATCTTCGTCCACCGGCTCTCTAATAGGAGCTAACTCTTCGGTCGACGCCATTTCTACGTTGTTGCGGTGTCCTACTGCAACCGCTTGTGTCGCAGAAGTATTTGGTGAGAATACCTTTGGTAAGAGCTAGGCCTTGGTCAGTTCATGGTCTTCAGAAACGCCGTTCGGCCAAAGAAGGACAATTGAGACGAGGCAATGTTTGGTAGATAGTGAGCTTTGGTTGTCTGTTCGGAAGAAAAAGCTGGGAAATAACTCCGTGTGAAGGTGGGCAATACCGCAACTTTAACTGATCAAAGAAAACATGACATTAAATGCAAACTCTCAAAGCTGCTTGACCTCAAAAAAAAGCATATACGGAGTACATCGGGCGTGCAAAAGTCCAGAAAGCCAGCCACTAAACCCGCCTGACAATATGGAGGTAATTCAAAGAAAGAAAGCAATTAACTTACCAACTTCCTGGCTAATTCAGAACAACCGGACAAAATCTGGGGCCTGAGAATAGATAACCGAGTTTCAGAATGACAGGCTCCCTCTGTCGATATGTTAAGAGATCAGGGCTCTAAAGAAGGTCGGGAAAGGCGGCGGAAGTGAGGCGCTCGGTATGGCAGCTTATGGGTGGAGAAAGAAGGAGCAGCTCCAATTTGTGCCGTAGCAAATTGGAACGCTTCGCGAATCTAGGGAACTGGCGATTTGGCACCGAACTAAACGCGGGAGGGGTCCTTGAAACCAATTGGCGTATGCCCCAGGGGTTAATGCTGTGGTCTGTCCTTGTATCAGATCCCTGTTCAACGTCGAACGCATGTGTGCTCATACATACCACCAGACAGAATATCAAACAGCGTGCTAATTGGCCTTCAACCACAATATTTGGAATTGAAGATGTAAACAAAGGCAGAGAATGAAGAAACACAACCAACTGCGGACTGTGGTTCAACAAGAGTATACTTCGTAGTGAACCAGGGGAATCGAAGGAGAGAAAAGCTTCCAAGAGCTCAACGGACACACGGGACTTGGGGTCCGTGCTTTCCTTCCACGTGACCAGCCGCCTCAGAGACCAAAACGGCAAACGGTGCTTCAACGTCGCTCATTCACCGTTGTGAAAGGCATGGCAACGGCTTCTCTCATCTGATATTGGCCATTAATTCTGTCAGTCGTTTTATTACTAGTCTTTAATTTGGTTAAACTAACTATAGCTGCTACCCCTCGAAACAATTCCGGGCCAATCCAACGGTGGAGGGGAAACAACCACAAGGCAGTAAAAAGGAGAAAAAGGCTATATTGTGATGTAGCGATGAGTTGACGTCGTGGCTCCAAAGGTGGGCTCTCATTGACCCTTGTGCATGACCCGATCTCCCGCCTAACGTTGATTTTACTTTGGGCAGCCATTCTGTGACGATGCCTGGAAAGTAGGGCGACAATCGAGCGATTGGCTTTGGCAGAGAGACAGCCCCAAGTCGGCTCTATGCAATACACACTCGAAGATGGAAGTTTCTTACATGCTATGCACGAATGAGATACTCATGTCTCTCTTGCTGGATCTATATTGATGCTGGGCATGAATTGTGAGGGGGTTCAACCATGGCCTTCGAGATCTCAACAGCTTCAGGTAGCCAAGATAAGGCAAGTTAGTGAGCGTAACAACCCATTTTTAGGGCGGACTCGGCACATATAAATCGCTGTATAGAACAGACTTCCACATATCCTGCACACGACCAGCAATTACCCAGATCTACACAATATATCAAGCCATACATTTGTCACCTCCTCCAATAAGCCTCAATTTCAATCCTGTCTCTCTGTGTCTTGTACACATATAGCATAAACCTGAAAAGAATTCTCACAGTCTTCAAACGATCAGGATACTTGACTGGGGAATCGATGGGGTTAATGGCTTCGCATAGATCAGAGAACAATCCTAGAATAAGCACCAGTTGATTAATTCCCTTGGTTGAGACGCGCCCGTCAAGAAAATGCGCCATCAAGCAAGCCTGAAGTAAGCCCGAGGCTGCCGGAATGATATAACCATGGATTTCATCGACCATACGCAAGAATCTGGTTGAATCGTTTGGGCTACCCGTGGGCGGTTTCTTCATCCGCAATTTTGTGAGCCTATCAGAGATAGTTTCGAGAATTTCGTTCTCCTTAGTCGTAATCTGGAAATCATTATCCAGATCTTGTCTCACTCCCATGCTTTCGGAGAATATATCTCTGGCATCCGATATACTCCCCAGTAGCCGAATAGTGCAGTGATTGTATACACCCATCCGCTGGTCCCTTGCCTCGGTGGTCAATTCTCTCGCTTCAGAAACCAGGGCAGACCAATTCTGTTCCTGTGCGAACTCGCGACTGGCATCCACAAAATGTTCATAGTCCACCACTCCATAGCCGCTTTCAGAGTCACTAAAACTTCCAGCGTCGTCTGGTGTATGTTGGAACTGTTCAGCATTTCGTACGATTTCTGCTCCATTGGAGGTTTCGACTTGCGCAGCCTCATCTGTGGCAGTCCCTCCGTTCTGATTTTCGTCTGGAAAGTTATTTCGGCCGTCCCTAGGAGTACTGTTGATGCTGCTGCTTTGGTTGTCACTATCTTCACCATGTCCTTCATCTGACGGTTGATATGATGCATCATCGGGATCGCTCGGGGCGACTTGTTGTGTTACAGGGACCTCATTATCGTCTGCGGCCACGCTCAATGATTTACTTGGGGAAGAGCAAGGTAGTGCATGACTTTCCCAAATCGCAGCTGAGGCGACCTCTGGTTCCATGCTAGCCTTCCCGGAGTCGCTACTAGCATCACTCAAAACGAACGCCTGGTCTCCTGCAAGTTGAGGCGGCGGTGTCTCCGACTTTCTCCTTTTCCGCGGTGAAGGGCGCAAGGAGTAGCAATCGTCTAGAATCTGAAATGCGTTCCTGGTAGTCGTACGTCGCCGAGGACGGAGTAGTCTTCCATGACGGGGTGGCGCGTTGTTGGACCGCGTCATCGAAGGTGGACTGTCTTCGACTATTTGGTAGATATCGCGTGTCATATTCTTGCGCTTCCGCCCTCGTCGCTGAATTAGATCCGGAGAAGAACTCTGCTCTATGTGGCTGGCGTCCTTGTTAACGCTGTTTAGAAGGTCAATAGATAGCTGTGCGCAAGGCTCCGCGCTATCTGTGCTTTGCATAGAGGTCATAATTGCCGGAGATCACCAGTGCCTCGCCACCTAGACATGTTATTACATTCGGAATTAAAAGAGATTGGACGATCTGTTGCGCGAATAGGAAATTTAGAAATGTTTGCTCTCTTCGTGTTGTCCCTAGATCATCCCCCGACGCGGTGCTAAAAATGCGGGTGAAGCTGGCCGCATTGACCCACCTGCAGTGAACTGCTCCACATCTAGTAATCAATGATCTGAGGAACATCAGAGAGCGAGGTGCAGATTCCCACGACCACGCGAAATCAACCACTCTGCCTCAATGCATTTTCTGAAGCTCTAGGGATCAGCCAGCTCATATTCAATTTACTATACAGGCACAAATACCATTGAGAGTGCCATGATGACAAGAGAAGAGACATTGACCACTCCATTCCTCCACCCTCTCGACCCCACGACACGCCATATCTTTGAAAAGCCCATCAAACGGATTAACGACCACCAAGATGTCTCTTCTTTCTTCAATACCGTCGCATATAAGGATATTATAACCTTCATTCTTCAGCTCAATCGATCGATGGTTCCCACAAAAACCACAGAGAACGAAACAGAGAAAATACAGAAATGGCCACTTAACTCAGAAGAGATTGAGTTCTCGGAGGCCGTGAGACGGTTACAACTCTTACTAGCAAAATTGGAGTCTATAGTTGATGAAGTACCTCCGGACACGGGACCGCGGAGGTTTGGGAATATCAGTTTTCGGAAATGGTACCAGGAGATGGAGTCAAGAGCAGAATCAATAATGGATGAATGCTTGCCGGCTGAGGTGCTCATGTCCGGAGCTCAAGATCCAGATGCGGTAACGGCTAAAACAGAATTGATGGCATACTTCACTGGAGCGTTTGGGAGCGCTCAAAGACTAGACTATGGAACAGGACATGAGTTGAGCTTTTTGGCCTTCCTTGGTTGTCTTTGGAAGCTGAATGCTTTCGCTAAAAATGCCCCGGGGGTAGAGGAACGGGGTATTGTCGTTGGTGTTATCGAACCGTAAGCATCGTCTACTTTCTTCTCTTTTTTTTTCTTCGTCCTGCTGATTGTTCTCGTTGAGTTAGATATCTCAACCTTGTTCGTCGCCTGATTACTACCTACACACTTGAACCTGCCGGTTCTCACGGAGTTTGGGGTCTGGATGATCATTCATTCATTCCTTATATACTTGGATCTGCCCAATTAGCGCCAGCAGTTACACCATCAGACAGAACACCGACTGAAGGATCCGTACAAGGGGCTCCTGAGCCCAGCGATGTAACTAAGGCTAGTATTGTCGAGAGAGAACGAAGGACGAACATGTATTTCTCAGCTATTGGGTTCATCTATGATGTAAAAAAGGGTCCGTTCTGGGAACACAGCCCTATGCTATACGACATTTCGGGAATCAGAGACGGCTGGGGCAAAATCAACAAGGTAGGATTCCACCGCTTTGTCGACAATATTGTTTGCGGCTAACAAAATTCAAGGGCATGCTCAAAATGTACAACGCAGAGGTTTTGTCTAAATTCCCTGTGGTCCAGCACTTTCCTTTTGGCTCCTTATTCCGATGGGAACACGATCCTAATTCCACTGCGCCACCTCCCTCCGCCCATATATCTAGCCGCCCTCAGGCGTCACACGCCATGGTTCCGCCCTCAACCACTCCAAGACCTTTCTCGGACGCAGGCACCAAAGCACCTTGGGCTAGTACATCAACCACTTTCCCACAGCCAACATCCCATCATGGACCTGCAGGGCCGCGCTATGGAGGTTTGCGCAATCCGACCACGCCACAAGGCGGTCCAACAAACCTCCCACAAACTCAGGCCCCTTGGGCGGTCAATAAGCAGGCCGAAGATTCGAATGTGGTGACCACCAGGGCGCCATGGGCTAAGAAATGAACGTGCCTTGTTTATAAAGCAGTAGTCACTTTGTGATGAAATGATTTTTAAAGTCCTTCCTTGGATATACGACGCCGACATGATGACGATGATGATGATGTTAATAATGAATGTATCATATGAGCCCGTGCATATATGGTCAGAGTAATTGATTGCCAGTCTGGCTTTCACTGAACATTATCATCAAAAAACAACAATCGTTTCAGTTTCAATTACCCAGTACAGCAGAACACTACCTATCTGTGTTTGATCCCATAACACCAATAACATATGCAAAAAGGGGTATCTTATGCCATAGTGCGAACCCAAATCTATTCAATAGAACTCCACCCATGCCATATGTCAACATGACGTGCCGTCATTCCGTATCGGAAGCGTAACTGACCAATGTATTTTTCCCTTGTCCATTCTGGGCGGCTTCTGACTGCGTTGCCTCTTCAGTCCCAGGACTGTTGCAATGCCCATTCCGTTTGTCAGAGGAATTGTCTCGACGGCCGTCTGCGAGAGAGGTATCGTCGTCAGGGTCTTTTTGTAACCTTTTTGTCCCATTTCCTCCTTTCCGCCGCTTCTTGACGCCAGATTGCCATAGTTCGTCCACGTCGTCGAGAAATGGGTCCACGGCTGTTTTTGTATTCCCTCTCAATTCCTGCTGTAGTAGCAACTTTCGTTTTGCAATTACTTCAGCCGCGGCTCTGCGTTTCGAGCCCTTTTTCTTAGCGGCCTGAGGGTTGCTAGAGGAAGTAGACGTCTCGGACGCATTCAGCCGTACACTCGACTCAAATAATGGCCGTGTCCGCGCTCCTGCAGAAAGGCCATTTGTGGGTTCTGAAGTTGACGAGCCAAATTCAATCATGCCAGCACGAACACTATCCGCGTCGGTCTCGTCCACCAAATCAATTCCCAGACTCATCTTATCTTTGATCGCTTCAGCCCGTCCCTGAGCCGCCTCTCTCGCCTTTCTATCCGCTCTGAATGCCCGCCTGAGCTTCTTCGATTTTTCATACGGATCCTCCCAATCTCTCGCCTGCTTCTTTAACAATTCTTCCATCCGAGTCTGCGCAGTCATGTATTTCGACTTGTCCACCACCTTCCCCTCCAGTCTTGCAAACGGATCTTCAACATCTCCTTCCTGTCCGGGCAGTCTCACACGTATCTCCCCAACACCATCTTCTTCGTATTCGCCCTTCCCAAACTCACTCGTAACCTTTCTCCTGGCACCGTCCGTGACCACATACTCGGTATTCTTCGGGTCCGTCCGAATCTCGATCCACCCGCCACATGAAGCGTGTTTCATCCGAAAACTGTATATGGGGGTCGAATGGTAGTTCCCGACCTTTTTCTTCTCGGCATTGAACCGGACGCCTTGCCCAATAAGCACCGAGTCCTTCGGCTGGCATGTCGAGCACCATATGGGGAACGGCATCTCAAATCGCACGACCAAGGCGCCCGTGGTGTTCAAGTGGCGAGCGCGCGATCCAAGAGGGTGCTTGCCGGCGACCTTATTCCCGGTAATGACACCTTCTTGGTCGGGAGGGACATATCTGGCTGATAGTTAATACAGGCATGGCTCACTGAGAGTGAAACTGGCAACTAACCGTCCCATATCTATAACAGACACCGTTAACTTAGCATGCTTGTTTCATATCAAACGGTGAGAATTTGGGACTTACTAAAGCCTTGCATCTTGAGAACTGGTGATATCCAACAAGCATAGAGCCCACTAAGTGAGCCCTAGTAGTTATTCTCCGGGCGTTTGCGTATGGAAGTTTGTGGCCAGTCATCTCCTGTCAAGTGAGTTTCGATGGATGCATTTGGAGGCTTAAAATTGAGATTATGTCATTCTCAAGCAGAAAAATAAAGGGTTCTGATTGGCTAGACCCCTTCTGTTTGACATGTTTGTACTAAGAAATCCACAGAATTATTTGTTTTGATTGGATGGAAATATATTTTCTTGCGGTGTGGTGGTTTGAAGAAATTCTGCGTGGCATTTGCGTTTGCCAGCATATCAAAAACTTTGGTAGTTAGACGTCTCTCTTCCGTTTCATACTTCTCTTCCTTGTTGCCAACCATTGCACCACTGCAACCACGACTTGACTAGTTAGCCAGCCTCACCATCCATGGATGTTACCAAATACATGGTAGATGAAGCTGGCATTCAGGCTTTATCTAATCATCAAATTGCCAGATTTTTCGATAAAAACAAGCCCATCACGCAAGAGAACTGTCATGAAACTGCCGCTCTTATTGCTGGGGGGCCAATCGCTCCCACGCCGGCACAAGGTAACTATGACGAGCTATACGGTCATCGCCGACGGTGTCAACCCCAAAGCTATTCAGTTCTGCGGCCCTGAAGCTGCTCTTGATATGAAGGTCATGGCACTAGCGAAAAGCATGTATGAAAACTTCGTCCCTGGCTGTGAGAAACGCGACTCGCTGGGCCCTCTTATCGTGTATGAAATGGACGTTGTGGCAGGTGTCGCGTTCTCTAACCTATAGCCCAACGCGAGATTTGCGCCATCAACAAATATAGCCTTCTTGAAAGGACTGTGCAGGATCTTGCAAAGTAAGTCTAGTGTTTTTAAATACCCATCTACGATAGATACCTTTAACCTTTTAGATTTTTCGCGTCGAGCTGGACCAGCGTAATCGACATGACGCCATGGATAGAGACAGCTGTCACTTCTGCAGAGCTTTCCCGGAGGTTGGAGACTCTTGCCGAGGCTCTTCCAGAGCGCTTTCGTCCCAAGCTGACTGAAGTCCGCGATCAATTACCGCTGCTCTTCGCCCTAGACTACCCGCAGGTGCTGAACCATGCTGACCTATGGGAAATGAATATCCATGTCAGCTTGAGCACAGGAGCCCTTACCGGTATGGTCGACTGGCGTGATGCCACCGTTGGCCCTTTTGGGTTGTCATTTTGGGGCCTTGAGACCCTGCTAGGAATCTTTGGTTCAGATGGCTGGCACTTTCATGCCCGCCACCTCGACTTACGGAGTACATTTTGGGAGACCCTCTACGCTACCGCAGTCATTGCCACGGAGTCCCAAAAGCAGGCAGTCAGGGTTGGAAGGATCGTTGGCATCTTCCAGGCGTACGGTCTCCGTAAAGGGGTGCCCGTGGAGACAGGAAACCTGAGTCTTTCGGTTCTGGAGGAACTCTTGTCCGTAACTGAAAACTGAGCTTCGGATTCTGGTGGCTCACATATTGAGGCGACTTCAACTGCCATTCTTAGTGATTCCATCAAATATCACCATCTCTGTTGCTCTACTCATACTATTCATTTTTAGGCCAAGCTCTTATCTCTTTTCTACAAAGAAGGTATTGGGCGCAGTGGGTTACCCACCTCGACCCAAAATCCAACCTGCGTTTTGGTTGGGTCTGGTGCAGCCTATTGCCGACTGGTTCATATGTTTTCCCTTTGGTAGAAGAAACTAGAGGAATCAGACACAACACAAGTCACGGCTAGTTATTGGCGAAGGATCAGAGGAATTTAGATAAGATATGTGGCCCGCTTATCGCATGTGTACTTCACCCGTTGTGTTTGTCCGTGGCCGTGGAGAAAAGGTGACTTCTAGAGGTATGAATAAGCCCGTAGGTAAACTAATACGAAGCTCTCGTGAATATAAGAGAAAATTTCTCCGCACTGAGTTTCAACGGCATCTTAGTTAGCGATGTGGCTTCCACAAATTATTATGGTTACGGGTGGAAAGGCAGCTATTTCTGGCCTCAACAGCAGTCATTTTCGACGTCAATCCCACAGGTCCTCATATTCTATATGTAAATATGTGGAAAGCTATAGGGAGGGACAGCAGTAGGAATGTATTTATTTGTAGTAGTTGTGAAATCCATGTCCTGTCCGGTGTACTAGAATTGTCGACTACTTGTAGCTCCGCAGCTCGATTATCTAAAGAGGAAAGCCAATTCCAACTAGCACTGCGGGTTCTTCGATGTTATGGTGCTGGTAACTTGAAGCCAGAGTTGTCAGCATATGCTTAAATTGGCTTCAGAGTTAAAGTCTGTGGAGCCTCCGAGCCAAAGCCAAAGCTTACCTCAAGATCCCAACACCACCTGGCTCCAACATCATCGACAGAGGGAATTCCATCGGATACTTCAACCAGCGCTTGACAAATGCTCGGAGCAGATGTCCATGTGCGACAAGAACAATGTCGCACGGTTTCTCTCCATTCATGTTGGGTGCCTGGATCCGGTGAATTTCCTCGATGAGGCTGTCCAGCCGGTCTGTCACTTGCTGCGCGGTCCTGGTTGCAAATGGTTGGTACATCAGCAGTGTTGATGGATGTTCGGGAGATTCAAAATCTTCTTACTCGCCGCCTTCACAGCCATCTCTCCAGATGTCCCAGGGTTTCTCAGCATCCAACCCGTGAGATTTTCTCAGCGCTCGTATTTCCTTAGTTAACAGGCCTTCATACAGTCCATAGTCCCATTCCGCCAATTTGTCGGTATGGGAAACTTTGCCAGCATCCCTGAGAGACTGCTTTTCTGCATCGCTAAAAGCGAGATCGAAGGTCTGAAGCGCTCGTTTCCGAGGACTGATAAATACATGGGCAAGCTTAGAGGAGTCAATCAGCTTCCCCGCCCCGACGACGAGTTTCCCTGATCCCAACACTTGTTTGATACCCCGTTCAGTGAGTTCGAGCTCGGTGGTACCAGTGTACCTCCCATTGATTGTCCATTCGGTCTCACCTGTTGTGACAAGAATATGAGCACACAGGACAGTTCCAATGAAACAACTATGCTAAGTAGGGGCAACAATCAAAGGCACCTACCATGGCGGTAGATAAAGACCCGCGGAGTACCTGCATCTTTATCGGACATTTTGGCAGTTTGTTATTTTAAATGATGGGTTCTCTTGTTGCTTGGTGGGAGAGGATAAAAATGAGACAAATTGCGGGGTATATAAAGATGCGCAATCACCTTGCATGCCTGTCATGTTCTACAGATGCCATGGGCTCATTATAAACCAACGGAATCTGGCCACGCATATTCTCTTCTACTTTATTATGGTTACTTTTGGAGAACAAAGCCTATCAATAGAGCCCTCGGTAATCATCTGCAATATCCAGCAAACCGATTGACATTTCCCCTAATTAGAGGAAATTAGGCTGACCACATTGTGAAGCCTGCAACATGTTCCTTGTTGATGGCTGGCTCTGCCAAGAGATTCAGTGATTCTCCGAAATTTTCCGCAATCCTGGTAGGCACGGCTTAAGGACGATTCCAATCAAGTAAAGTTATAATAATTGGACCGGATTGTCTCGCAGGACTTGGATCGCGGCACAGTTTCCAAAGCATCATGCAGCTGTTGTCACTTCTGTTTGTTTAGTTTGAAGAGTGACATGGGTTGCTTCCTACGATGCTACTTCTCATCCCGTCCACCAGATCTTCGTACTCTCCTGAGCCTCGCAGATATAACCTTCTTTGCATAATGCTTCGCTAGCATACAACGATTCTCTAGGAATACCGTCGGCCATTCTAGCCATCGATTCCTGACCTTTTCTTTCAGCATACAACGATGCTCTAGGAATGGCGTCGGTTATTCTAGTCATCGATTCCTGACCGTTTCTTTCGGCATGCATAGACTGGACATATGCGGAGTAGGCCTTGGTTACAATATATTTACGGAGTACTGGCTAGCTACATTTCAATTTGGCCTACTCTGACGGCCCCCGCGACAGATACTAACTGCTGGCTGAGTCTGCATACATTGAACGGGCATATAAAACCCACTCCTCTGCTCTTTTTCTGGAAGCAAGATGTCAAAGTACAGAAGCTCCTTACAAATGCTACTATAACCATATTTCTCTGTGGCAGTATTGATGTCTCCCCCTTCCTCGAATCTCCCTGTGTCAGAGCATAGTCACTATGAGGACTCCCTCCAACTTCCTTCATACAATCCTCTGACAGAATGGCGCGAGCATTATGGGCAGATCTTTCAACTGGATTTGTGGTCTGCACAGTCAAATTTCTGTATGTTTGATGTGCTTGGCGGGCGCGTTGGTATGTTGCCATCTTTATATCTATGTCGTTGATTATCCTACCATAGCCGATGGGTAACGGCCTTTGAGCGCTCGAGCTAACTTTATCTTTGCTTCCGAAGAGGAGAGGCGCATATCAGACGGTCAATCAATTGACGAAATTCTACAAGAAGAACCCGATCAGCGAATATTCTACTGTGACAGTACCCTCTGTAGCGATGGAGTGACACGCGCATCGTTTTCGGCCGACGACCTCAAGAAAATATTTTCTAGATATGATTTTAGCATCATATTTCTGGATAGATTTGTTGGTCGCAATAGGCCCACTGTTGGTTCAAGAAAACTGCATGATCCAGAAACGGGTGAAATAGTATCTTATGGTTTATAACCGGCCTTTTAATTGTCTCTGCTAGAGATCCACTGACATTCCGCCACAGATCTATGGTACGACCTGCCTGCCAGAATTTATAACGATGAAAGTGATTATGACTCTCATTTCATTCTTCTTACGGTTTATGTCCATTACAATTGTCAAAGCAAAAAGACCGTCATGTTCTATATACACCGTCTCGGAAGCGAAAACCATACCTTTGCAGAACGGTCAGGGCAGAGAGTCAAAAACCGCACCATATCAGCGCTGAGACACGCTTACGCCCGGGATCCTGTGAAGTACGGATTGCATGGCGGGCCTTTTGCAGCGCAGATGCCCACAATTACATGCTCTGTGATATTCTGGACCGAGGCTCTGCACAAAGAACGGCTTTCAATGTGGTCAAAAGAGGACGAAGCTCGCGCCAACATGGAAACAGTCGACACCATCTGGCTGCATAATGTCATTCGGTATCTATATAGCTACAAGACCAACATCTCCGTATTATGGAGAACCCTGGAGTTAGTCAAGTCAGAACACAAATGGTTCGCCGAAAATATTGGACATAAACAAAAATACTCAGCTTCACACCCCGCGTACACCACCATCGCCGATGCAATCGATAGTCAGATCTTTCAAATGGCCACAATCGACAAATTCGCTGATGAAGTGATCAGTAGGACTCAAAACCTACTATCAATTGTACGTATATTTACCTTCTTTTATTCCGGCCACTTTTACATTCAGAAAACCCATTTGACAAAAATTACAGTACTTCAGCAGGGTTTCCGAGATGGATAGCAGAGCTACAGCCAATATCGCCGCTGAAACTCGTCATGATGCCGTTTCCATGTGAACCATTGCGTCAGTCACTCTAGTTTTTCTCCCGGCAACATTCGTGTCTGCTTTTTTTGGCATGAATTTCTTTGAAGATGCAACCATCACTGGATTCCACCTATCTTCAGATAAATTGTGGTTATATGCTGTTGTGACTATACCGCTCACGGCTCTCGTGCTAGTGTTTTGGTGGTTGTGGTTCTCAAAGGGACAGCGGCATTCTAATGTAGCGTGGGAACAAGGATGGAAATATCTGAAACATGAAGATTCTTTGGATGTGTAGCCTACAAGGAGGACGGACGCAATAATTCCTGGGAACATGTGGTTTCTATATTGGTTATCTACAACGTAATTCTGCAACCATTTCATACAAGCACCAGCAATTCGCTCTTCAGCAAAGATGGACAAACTTAATAGAAACTGTTTATTCCTATTGTGATGCTCTGTGAACTTCTCAATGACCCGGCCTGAGAATAGCATTGGTTATCTGCACGCTTGGTTAAACCACATATTTTTCTATCCATGTTGTGAAAATTGTGGCTTGTCCCCATGCTCAATCCACAAGACGACATACATTCTTCTCCCCAGTCTCGCAGACAGCTTTCTGACTTCCCGCATGTTCTCCAATCCATAGCTTTATTCCTTTACCGGACCCAGGAACCTTCCAATCCTGGACCACCGTATCCCAGATACTCACGTCCTTTCTCGTAACCTCGAGCTTCAAAACCTCGCTTTGCCCTGGCTCCAGAGTAGCAGTCTTTTCAAACTGCCTAAGCTGTAACTTCGGGGTAGGATTGGCAGCGTCAGTGGGGAGTTCCACGTATAGCTGAGCAACCGCACGCCCGGGCTTCTTCCCCGTATTGGTGACCCTGACGGCAACGGAAAAAGCGACATCCCACAGCGCCGGGTTGCCACCTTCAGACCCACCAGCGCGTGGATCGGGCTGGGGCTTGGTCGTGTACCCGTCAGGGTAAGGGTATCCCGGTTTCGGCTTGATTGTCGACGGATTATCGAGGTACGGGTAAAGATATCGCCAGACTTTGATGAAATTCTTCGGCCAGGCTGCCTCTGAAGCTGGCGGGATGTCGTCGGGATATGTCAACGTCTTCCCCTTGGGTTCGCGAGCCGGTGGATACTCGCCGAGCGCGGTAACAGCGTTTAGATACGGTGCCGTGAAATTGAAAGTGGTGTACGAAAGACCGTAACCGAAATGATATCGGGGCGCAATGTTTGCCTTTTGGAAATGCCTGTAGTCAATAAACAGCCCTTCCGTGAATGTGTCTTGGATTTGGCCGAACGGCTGATTGATGAGAGACACGCTATCCGGGTAATCCGATTCTGCTTTGGGGATTGTGTATGGCAAATGGCCACATGGGCTGAAATCTCCGAACAAGATATCGGCAATGGAGTTCCCAGCCTCTTGCCCCGGAAGATGGGCAAAGAGGACACTTTTTACAGAAGGCAGATTGATCCACTTCTCCATAATGATTGGGCCGACCGTATGAACCACGACAACGACGTTTGAAAATGTCTTCGCTGCTGCTTCGATCAACTCGTCCCCACTATGCCAGAGCTTCAGCTGCGATATTGTGCGGTCTCCGGGGTTGCTTTCAACGGTGATATAATTCTCCCCTGAGTCAGCGTTCACAAAGACAATAGCCACGTCGTCTGGTCCGGCTTTAGTACCAGCCGGAAACTTGTCCGTGATGTGGAACTCGACATCTTTCGATATCTTCCTGATGGCGTCTTCAGGCGTTACGAGATAAGGAAGATTAGCACTTCCACTGCCCCATCCCATTGTCAATACACCCTTATTGCAACCTTTGTCAGCGCAAGAGTTGATACCATCGGGGTTGGTGCCAGCATCCGTTCCAAAAACCTTCAAAGGCCGATTGCGACTCAAAGGTAGCAGGTCGTCGTCGTTCTTCAATAAAGTGATAGCCTCACGCGCAATACCGCGAGCCAGCTTGTGATGGTCGCCCTGGACGTCGACAAACTGGTTTACGCGTCCGACTGGAGAGAATAGCGCTCCGGGGTAGAGGGGCCCTTCGGCATTCTTCGTATTGGAGGAGAAGTTCGGCAAAGGGTAATCTTTATCCTGTCCGAATTTAAACCATGTGGCAACTGTTCTGGTCACCTACCAAAATTAATCAGTGTATGTAGGAAAAGACAGCCTAAGGATAGGGCTATACCATATCATTGAGACGATCCACAGGCACGGTTCCATTTAAAATAGAGCGCGAAAGCTCCGATGCCCAGAAGCTAGTCCCAGTCAAAGGAACAGAGCCATCGCCTGGCATGCTCATGTCTAAACCGGCCAAAGCAGAGGAGACACCACCAATTTGGGCATACCAGTCAGTCATCACAAAGCCCTGAAAGCCAAGTTCATCTTTTAGAACGCCATTGATCAACTTGCTATTCTGGCAGCTAGCAGAGCCGTTGACCTGTCTTCCCGTTAGCCTCATCGAAGTTTTGGCGGTAAAAAGAAAAGTATAGGGAGAGCGTTTACATCGTTGTACGCCATCATGACCGATCCCACTCCCGCCCTAACGGCTTCCGCAAAAGGCCACAGGTAGAGCTCATGCATAGTCCGGTCATCAATATTCGCGGAGTACGCGCGTTGCACAACATTAGTCATTCTATACATTTCTTGCTCGTTACCTAAAAGATGCTTGATTGTCGCGATGACGCCAGTGCTCTGGATGCCTTTGATAGTCTGGGCGCCAGCAATGGCTTGGAGAGACGGATCAGACCCAAAGCCTTCCCAGTTTCGTCCGCCGCGAGGTTTGCGGCCGAGAGGCCCAACAGAGGGTCCCAGATGAACATTTACTCCCTTGCCACGAAATTCTTCTCCCATCGCTCGACCACGCTCGTACATGAGTTGCTTGTCAAAAGTGGCACCAACAGTAATACCTGCAGGGAAAGCGGTGTTGTGGTCTGTATTTCTAAGTCCCAACGGACCATCCTGCAGGCAGAGCCTTGGAATTCCAAATCTCAGGGCGCTTCCGGTCTGACCAACGCAAGGGCCCATCAAGTATCCGGTTCCCGTTGTGAGATTTACCTTTTCCGCCAATGTCATCATGGAGACGACGGCGTGTGCCTTGGTATATGCTTCTTCCCATCCTGGCACCCATCCTCCTTTGGGAGTTGGGTAGTAGGGAGGAGAACGGAAATTGTCTGGGACCCTTGCGCGGTCATCGAGAGCTCCTACAGCAGGTGGCGCTGCAACTGACTGAGAAGCATAAGAAAAAAGCAAATGAAGGAGAGCAGTGAACACAATAATGAAGGACATGATTATGATTTAAACATCAACAAAGGAAGATGAACAAGTCACCTAGAATTGCTACTCAAGGTGTGACGCAATATACAGCATAACAAATAGAGAATTATTGCTTCATGGCAAGAACTGAAAGAAACACAGTTCTTGCAAAGCAGTGACAGAGGTTATGTATGTCCCTCTGTACACATACACATGTGTGTGCCTTCTCTCTCGTGCTCGTGGAGCAGTGAAAGAACCGACGGGCAGCTGACGGAATTCCATGTGACAAAAAAACATGTTGCCGATTCTCAAGAAGCCTGCTGGCTAGGTTATTCCTCTCCTTTTCCTTCTCCTTCTTCTTTTTTGTACTCCCATTGACAAGGTGAAGAGTATGTATGTACATACAGTACAGTACATCCGGCCGATTCGATCTCCTGACCATGGCACACATCTCCTCATAGAACTCCTCTGAGCCATGGAAAATCCACCATCATCCTCCAGTATGCGTCGAAAGTCGGGGCAAGATCGAGGTCCGGCCTTTTCGGCTCTGGGCGTCTGGTTTGCAATTCTCCGGGAGGTGCTGCGGGGAAGCTGATCTGCGGAGGTGGCTTGAAGTAGTTAACTGACTGCTATCATAGGAATTAGTGAACTAGTTGATGAGCTAACTACTGGAGTTACATCCTTGATACAATGTAACTCTCTCTGCAAATCACTTGTTAGCTTGGATAGGGAGAATGACCTTTTGATGCCAGTTCTCGCATGCAAGGGCTCCCATGTTTGAGAAATGGAGATGTTTGGTTTTCACTCTTGGCAAAACCGTGCTGTAATCAGCCATACAGGTTTGATGAAGATCCACCAGGCGTAAAATTTGTATTTTACAAGTTTAAGCAATGTAATTACCGCATAGTACACAGGCCTGTATTTAATCCAGGGTCCAGCTCTTCCAGCGTATCAAGACTTCTTCAAGATGTTAGATTTCCCCCTTATTATCCTGTCTTCTCTCACTCCGTCCCGTGGGAAAGATTCGCAAATCAAACCATTCACAACAACGCCAAACCGGCGAGAGCAACGGCGCCAATCATTTGGCCTCCGATAGCCAGGCCCGGAGCCGCGTTCGTTGTCTGAGTAGCAGGCGGATTGGTGGCCGACGCTGATCCAGTTCCCGATGGGTCTGCCGTGTTGGCAGCGCTCGTCACGGTTGGGGAGCCGCTCACTTGACTAGAAACCAACGTGGTCATTCCGGTTTGCACGGGCTGAGACGAGGTGAGAGCCGGTTCCGTTGTTGCGGGCGCGGTACTCGCAGTCGTCTCACTCGGCGTGGCCGTGGACAGGGTGAGGTAGATCGGAGAATAGGTTTCGGTGCCTGTATAGGCGGCGCACCCGGGCACACTGTATTTAGGCGGAGCGCGACCACCGCCGCAATCGAGGATCTCGCAGATCTCGCCGGTGTCGGGCACATACCAGATGTTGATGGCTTGGCTGTAGGAGTTCACAGTAGCTGAGCTTGTACATCCTTCAAGGTTGAGTTTAGCAAGCACCGAGATGGAGCTTGCCGCGAGAGTAATGAAGCCGAGGAGGAGTTTGCGAGTCATGGTGTCGGTTTCTGTGGATTCCTTGAGCTTGTTTGGCAACAAGCAAGCGCGTATTCCGAGTAAAGATTGTGGAAAAAAGAGCGACGAAAGTTAGCTGTTGGAAAAGAACGACAGAGGTTGGTGAAGAGAAACAGGAGAAAGCTCCATTATGGGTGCAGCTGGTCCTTTATTTATAGATGGAATTTTCGCCCCATATAACTAGTTAGTAACCGCCCCGAACTCCGTAACCAGGATCTCCATATTAAATTAACTCTAAGGACATTGTCTTCTGCCCTCGATTCCCCTTTGTGCAACTTTGAGAGCGAAGGAGCGCATAACAAATATAAACCAAGCTATTGTTTCATCGCGACGGGCTTCTCCTTACTGTTGCGTCTGGTTCTCAAGCATCGGGAGGTTCTAATGTCAGAATTTCAAGCGACCTGAAGATCGTCGGAATATGGTCTCAATTGGAATATCACGTATTCGCCTGGGCTAGATCAACAACCTGGCTGGAAATGTATCTGTCTTCCGACTGGCCACATTCAGATTGATGGTCCTAACTGGTCTTATTTCTGCTTTGGGT
Organism: Byssoonygena ceratinophila; assembly: GCA_001430925.1. Lineage (NCBI taxonomy): Eukaryota > Fungi > Ascomycota > Eurotiomycetes > Onygenales > Onygenaceae > Byssoonygena > Byssoonygena ceratinophila. Next base: position 152,790 of record LJPH01000529.1, read on the forward strand.
ATCCTGCTGCTGGCCCTCGAGCTTCTAAGCTATTTGATATTCTTCCTAAAGATTGCGATAAGATCATGCCTGCTTGCCTGTCAAGCTATTCCTATGGAGCTTTTTCTGGATCTCTCAGGCAAGCTACTTCAATTCAACCTCTCGCTTCGTCTTTCAGCCATGGAGGCACAGCACACCGATAATTCGGGATGCAAAAGGAGTGACAGGATTTCGGCAACCTTGATTGATACCTGAGTATTCTATAGCAAGAGCCTGTCTATGGTAGTTGGATATCTTAGACAACTTGACTCGAGAAAGCTTCTGAAAATAAACAACCTAAATGCCCAATTCCAGAGCTGTATCAAACCTGAAAAGATAACGTGGAATGCCTCTTGGGAAAAGATTCAGTTGCTGAAATTCCCAGGAAACAGCCATGCCAGTTTGCTCAGTGCTTCGGCACTTATCTGACTTGGTACAGTGCTCAATCCCAGTTTGGCTGTTCCCTCCAGATGCTTTCCACACGCAAGTTCGTGATGTTTATCCTTTGTCAATTCATCGAGTACTGCTCCGATGAATCTCCTAGCATTGACAGCGTTTGCTTTCATGTTGCCCATGACTATTTCCACCGTCACATCTTCTTCCGAGGAGTGCCAGCAGTCGTAGTCAGTCGACATACAAATCATCTGGTATGCGATTTCTGCTTCGCGAGCAAGTTTCGCTTCGGGGAGACAGGACATGTTGATGACGCTGCCGCCCCAGTTTCGATAGAGGTTACTCTCCGCACGGGTGCTGAATTGGGGTCCCTCTGTGCGGGGAGTAGTATTAGTTATGCGCCCTGATGCCTGAAAGAGGGACGAGCCACTGAGCGATTCAAAAAACATACCCATACAGACCAATGTGCCGCGATCATGTAATACCACACCTTCACCCTCCAGACTGTGTCCACAAACTCTCACGATCTTCGCTAGAGCTTCGTCAAACGGATCCGCAAACCCGACATGACAGACAGCACCTCCCTCAAAGAATGTCCACGGCCTGACTCCCTTGGTTCGGTCGATTACCTGGTCCGGGACTACAAAGTCCCTGGGTTTAATCTCCTCCCGCAAACTCCCCACAGCGGAAAAAGCAACGATGCTCCTTACGCCGATGGATCGGAGGGCGGCTATATTTGCCCGGCTTGGTACTTCGTGCGGTGCGAATTCATGGTGGAGACCATGGCGGCTGAGAAACGCAATGGGAACGTTCCTCCCGGTCGTGGAGCACTTGTGATGAAGGACTGTGATCGGGGATGACGGACTACCCCATGGTGTCGTTACAGTAAGACAGGCTACTTGGGTGAATCCCGGCAGTTCACGTATACCTGTTCCGCCGATGACGCCGATGTGAACGGGATCTAATGGGGAATTCAATATCGTTAGCGACAACCGTTTGGGGCTCATTGGAACGGGGTAGGCCGGTGAAAAAAATAGCGGGGTTAAAAAGATTGGAGCCTGCGACTTTCTAAGATTCGGAAAAGCGAAGTATTCTTACCGGGATACGTATCTGGAAGGGCAGCCATTCTCCTCGCTCTTTGCCTGGGACTTTCAATCCTTCGTGAATGAGTTGTGACACGGGCGGAGAGAGAGAAACCCCGGCGGCAGACTTGCATGCGGAGCGGAATGTTTCCTCAAGCGGTGGAGGGGCATCGCGGGTGTTTGACTTTGCTAGCGTGGACCAGCCGCCTCAGGTGTCGGGATCGTGTCAAGTTTGCGGCTGACCGCTGGAAACTTGTAACTATGTAGTTACTTCACTTAGAATTCACGTGAAGCGAGATAACCAAATGTCATACTCAAGGGAAACTTTGGCATCATCTTTATTACAGTTTCTGTAATTTGAACTGTCCAACACAAGATGAAGCAAAGAAACCTGCGAAGCCTACTGTTTACTATGGGTCTGCTGCAGCTAAGCCTCGTCTCCTCTCTATTCCTGAACTGGGCCACAGCTGAGCACGCTCAACTCATAAGCCAGGGTCGCTACATTCGGACAGTTTCGCTCCCTATGACAACTTTTCCTATCCAATGAAGGCCTTCTGATTCGATAGAGCTTCATTTTCAATCAGTCTTCCTGTCCTTGCGTGGTGAACTCCGGCAACCTCTTCGAAACCTGCTCCCAAAGCTCCACCCCATCAACAAGACTTTTAACAGCGGCTAAGATCTCCTGGATTGATGCTCTAACTTGTTTTGTGGTATCTCTCTCTCGCAAGGTTATTGAACCATCTTTCACGGTTTCGAAATCGACCGTGATACCAAATGGTGTGCCCAGTTCATCATTTCGGGAGTATCGTTTGCCAATACTGGCACCAGAATCATCAACCCTGTTCGAAATTCCGAGAGAACGAAGTTGAGATGATAGATTCTTGATGATGGGGCGGAAGGACTGGTGTGATGACAGGGGAACTAGAAGCACCTTTGTCGGCGAAACAGACGGGGGAAGTGAGAGGACCTGCACAGTGGTATTCCATGTTAGCTACGCAACTCGCATAGTTCGGATGGACGGACTAGAAGATACTTACCCCACGAGCGGTGTCTTGCGGTCGGGACCAATAGACATGTTCCAGAAGCGAATATAGTATCCTACCAATGCCGAAGGAAGGCTCAATGACGTTTGGGGTATACTCCCGACTATTCTCGACCTTGCTGACGTACTTTATACTCAAAAGATCCTTAGAGATTGTCGTTGAACCATCACCTTCGGATAGGCCAGGCACCTCGATTGTGATATGTCCATCCTTCTCAAGAACTGCTGCAAGGGTTTCAAGCGCATTCTGATCCAAAGCAAAGACAGCAGACTCGACAGCTTTGGCATCTTTACGAAACTTTGGACCAACCTTTTTCTTATCCAGCAAGGCTTCCCATCGTTCAATCCTAATGGGCTCTGACAGAGATTCTCTGACAACTAGACGTTCTCCGGTTCGTTTAGCATGAACAGTAAGATCATATGCGCTTCTGTCGGCACAGCCAACGCATTCAACCCAGCCGTATGTTGTCAAGAGTTCTGCATCCCAACAATCACAGGCATAGTGAGCCATTTCGTTAGCTAGATGCTGTCGGAAACGTAGCTTATAGCTGTCAATGCCAATTTTCAAGAGAAATTGGTAGGTTCTTCCCAAGAAATAGCCCAGGGTCTCATTATTTACGATTTTCTGTTCCACGGCTTTGCCGATGGACAGATATTTCGCGGTTGTTTTGCCTGCTAACTGCGTGCTTTGGTCGAGAAAGGGTAATTCAAGATGCTGAATTTCATCAAACCGCTCGTGTTTCTTTCCGCTAATGGGATCAACAAAGTGCTCGATCTCCGCCATTAAGAACTCACGGACACGTAGTAGCCCAGAGCGCGGGGAGATTTCATTGCGGTATGATTTGCCGACAGACGCAGAGGCAAACGGCATAATGTTATTGTTGTATTCCAGGAGCTTTCGAAAGTTCAAGAATTGGCCTTGCGCCGTCTCTGGCCGTAAGTATACTGGGGCAGCAGAGCTGGGGCCAATTGTTGATTTAAACATAAGATTAAATGAAATCGGCGGGAGGACTTCATTATTACCGTCGGGGTTTCGGATATCAAAACGCTTTATTAGCTGGCCCAGAGCTTCGCCGTCGTAGTTGTCAATCTATATGTCTCTTAGCAAAAACAAAGATCAGGAAATACGTTATTTTTCGAGGGAGGTTATGCCTGAGCCAGAATTTCCTCGTACTCTTTGGCAGAGGAATCACTTAATCTGATGGGCTTTATGTCCTTGACCTTGATTTTCGCCTTCTTGACATTCTCCGAGTTAGAGGTTTCATTTGGACGGTTGGCTTCCATTCCACGGGCTATTCTATCGCCATCCAATCTTGCTTTGAGCACATTTTCAACAAGGTGGTCAGCGCGAAGGTATTCCCCCTTGACAGGATCTTTGCACATCCAGTCAGCAAATCTGTCAACATGGCCGCTTGTTTTGAAGACGTCTTCGGGAGTCAGAGAGGTGCAGTCGAGCTCTAACATGTCCTCCTCGAGGACGAAGTGTTTGCGCCAAAGGTCGACAATGTTAGCCTGTAACGCGCATCCCGGCGGGCCATAGTCAAATAGACCTCGGTTATCGCCTTTGAATCCGCTCGCGGTGCGATATATCTCGAACGATTCAGTGAAAAAGAACCGGCGCTTCAGGAGAGACTCGAAAGTGGAACGATTGAAGGACTGGCCAACGAGGTCAGTAACCGATTCCGACATTATGAAGAGCTCCCTCAAATATCAACAAGCTTCGCGAAATGGAAGAGTGCAGCTGTTACTGTTTAATGCTTATGGAACCTGGATTTGATGTCGTCAATTGCGGGGGACCATAAAAGTACCCTGCTTAATGACTCATGGTTTGGAGGGCTAGTTAAGGCCAGGGAGATCACCGTCAAGCCCGAAACCCAGACGACATTACCACGACCATAGCTAGGCACACTACCAAAGATGAATACAGGTGCCTAACTTAGTTTTGTCTGCTTATATTAAAGTGTTCTAACTCCACGTATCTGACTACATAAAGTTAAGAGCTCACCCAGCTCACCCAGCTCACCCAGCTCTACCAGCTCGGCTCTAGCTCCACTGCCAAGCGTCATGGGATGAGCGACAAGGCGACGTCGCGCTTAATATAACTGCCCGCCGGGGAACTAGCACCGCCTAAGTACTTGAATCTTTCTAGATCCCAAGCGGATAACTAAAGTGCCCTTGTCAAAGCAACAGTTCTCTTTAACGGACTTTTGTCTCGGCATTGGAGATAGGATGTTTGAGGTGGGCGGGGAAAGCTCTTCTCAAACCGAGTAGTGGAGGAGCCGATGGAAAGTCGAATGTAAAGCTAATTTGAGTGATTTGGGTACGGTTATATGCGTGTATAGTTTGGGTTTTCAGTACACGGGGCTTGTTGCAAACCGTTGTCGACCTTGATATATCATCTCAGATCGTGGAGGCTCACACCATGTAAAAGCAGTTCCTCAATGGAGAAAATGGGGATTTGCCGAAACCCTTGATACAGTTATCAAAACCAACAGATGCTAGATCCAGCTTTGCAAACACATCAATCAAAAACGATCTTCTTTCCTTGGAAATTTGTTTGGCTCTTTTGCTCCTTTGCCTTTTTGGCTGCCTCCCACGAAGGATGAAGGGGTTTTTCGTCCAGGTCTCGCCTGGAAGGGCGCCGAGGGTTTGTATAAAACTCGGCATTCCTTCCCAGGCTATCATGGCCCCTGGATGAACCCGTGAATCTTTCACCTCTACCTCGCCCCCTTCCACGATCTCCTTGGGCCATGGCACCCCGCCGCATATCCCAACCACTGTCTCGATTGATACTTTCGGCCTGCTTGCGTACATGGTTCGCATTGCCACCAAATTTTTTCTCCCATAGTTTACGCCTAGCTTGTTGGCCCATTCGATTTTTCCTTGGCGCAACGGCAGTCGCCGTTTCGTCGTCTTCGACATCGGACTCCGTGCCTGACCAGTAACCGCCCATTGTCAGAGACGGTAAGAATGTCGTTGATGATACTTTTTGCCCGGACTTAGAGGCTTTCGAGCTTTTGGCTGGAGGGGACTCCGATCCCGCAGCTGATGGGGTAGGTGAGAGCGACAAATCTTTGACTGGATCGTACTTCTTATCCTTCTGCCTCTGAAAGGCGTTGTCGCTACTATCGTCGCTTTCTGATCCAGACGATGAGGCTATGCGATCATCAAACTGCGCGTAATTGGTATCACCCAGATCCTCTCCCACATCTTCTTGGTCAATGCTGCTTGTTCCCGTTTGTGACTCATCTGCGATTTTCAACGATGGCGCTTTTGGGGTTTGCGACGATTTACCCTTCGTTGGCTCGGGAGTCTCTAGTGCTAGTATATTCCGAATCCCATCCAATATCCCCGGGAGCACTGATTTTATGGGATTGGAGCTAAATAACCTCGCCATGACGTTCGCCTCGGGTCCTTCTTTTTTGCCGCCAAGCACATTTTCTTTTGAAACATTTAACTCAATAAACGCTGGTGATTCGGCGATCCGCTTTGTTTTCACGAGCTGTTTCAGCAAGTGTTTTCTCGAAATCTCTGGAAGGTCAAGCGACTACAAACAGTGGCTTTTAGCAGTGTAATGGGGATAGCACTCTCAAGCTCCGGAAAAGAAATTACCTTCAAGGCTTGCACCTCCTCAGCTAATCGTGTTAGCTGGGCATTATCGTCCTTTTCTTGTGCGTGTTTCTGGCGCCTCCCCAGTTTTTGACGCTCAAATCCTCGTGCTGTTTTCAGAGCACGGTGTATTTGCTGAATCCCATATTGGATTTTCTGCTCTAAGCGAGCGGCTCGAAGTGTCAGCACGGCAGAAGAGTCGTCAACATCCTCACGCTTGCGCTTTGGCATCTTTCGCGGATTTTATGCCGTCAGAATTGCGGTTGTTGCAACGAAACTACCGCAGAAACCATTTTGATTTCACTCGCCTTGTCGGTGTAAGAGCAGCGGCAGTTTAGCTAAAGGCAGCTAGAGCAGAACTCTTGGCTCGGTTTCACGTGACAGCAAATCAAACGCCGCTTTTACACGCCATTCGAAACGCCTTGAGCGTGATATGGGAATTGCAACTTTTGGGATGCTCGGCTACTTATTTCATTCCGCTCCATACAGCATCCATATCAATTATCTATTTTCTCTATAGCATTTGCTATATTGCTCTTCCTTAACGAACCAATGCTTCTAGGTTTTAAACCGGTTGATAGCCTAGTGCTGCCGTCTCTGGGCATCTCTTTCTCTATTTTTGATGTATGGAAATGCATTGAGTCACTTTGTATATGAATGCGGTTGCAGAATTCTCCATACTGCATCTTGGGGTATTCCGCTGACTGCGTTGACCTTTCGAGTTTTAAGACTGTCGCGCGCACGCGGACTCCAAGCATCTTATTCAAAAATACACTCCCCTAGTGATCTGAACGCCATGAGCCTATAGCAGTCGGAACATGTTTCAAAATGACAACCGTCTTAAGGGAATCAATAGCGTTGTTCCAGTCCGTTTTGTTGTATTGTTCTGTATTCTGTACGTGGTTTTCAAAATCTTTAAGACTCCGGGTGGTGTTGGAAGTGGCCACAAATGTCTGGTGTGACTGGGGTAGCAGGAGCCGCAGTGTAAAGACACAAGAGGAGCTGTTGGCTGACTTGGACTCTGCTGCAAGGCTGTGACAGGCCTGACCGCACGGAGTTGCAAGCTGGCATTGGAGCCTATCGTTTTCGTGGAGCGGTTTGTCTGGCAATCGCAGGTATCTACGAGGGGGCAATTCAAAAGAAAATCTGTACATTTGGTGTGCGAAAACTAAACTCACATGATAAAGAAACATAAAAGAATGCAAGTCAAGAGAGGCTGGTATACAGTATATATTTAGGCTACTTTTTTGGCTGCTCCTTTTTCTCTTCAGGCTTTGGGGTAGGCAGTTTGAACTATTGTGTGAACAGTATGTTAGTGTTCGCCGTACAGAGGTCCATGGAGTACCATTGACTTACGTGGTCCGGTTTTCTATCGGTACCCTGCCCAACCTGTTCCCAAGCGGGTGTTCCGCCCTCGAAATTCCGGAATGCCTGTGTCAATTCCAGCGGCTCGACAACAATTCTCTTCTTCTCCTCGTCATATCTGATCTCAGTGTAACCGGTCACAGGGAAATCCTTCCTCAGTGGATGCCCATCGAATCCGTAATCCGTCATGATTCTTCTGAGATCTGGATGCCCAACAAAAAATACACCAAAAAGGTCATAGACCTCTCGCTCGTACCAGAGCGCTCCGTCATACAACGGGGTAACGCTAGGAACCGGAGTTGCCTCATCTGCATAAGTCTTTACTCTTATGCGAGAGTTATGGCGGACGCTAAGCATATTGTAGACGACTTCAAAGCGGTATTCGCGGGTTGGGAGGTCAACCGCAGTGATATCCGAGATTTGTTTGAATTCTGCTGCAGTGTGGTCCTTCAAAAACGTGATGACGGGAATGACGCCAGCGGGTGGAATGTAAATGGTCAATTCATCTTTCCAGACGGAGAATTGCTGGATAAATCTTGGGAGGCAAGACATAAGGTATTCGCCGTAGGTATGGAGCTCTTTTGACTTCTCCGCATATTTGTCGGCAGGGTCAACGATGGGACGGTTAAGGGTCCCAATGGCTGAGGATGGTTGGGAAGGTTAGCGCTCAAGTTAATAAAGAGTAGATGTAGCCTAAAGAATGGCGAGACCACGCTTGTACTTACGCGGGCGATTTTCGTCTCGGGGGTTTGGAAGCGGGCCGCCTGAGACGACCTTCGCTTCTTGCAGGGCGGGCATGCTGGAGAAAGGCCTCACAGTTCTGGCTGGCCTAGCATAAGCCAGAGAGCGCCTGGTTGCCAGTCGCATCAGTGGCCTTGTCGACGCCATGATAAAATGTGCAATTGAGCTCTCGATTTGGGTCGACTTCTGAGGCTTCCCTCTTTCTCTTGAGGTTCCGCTGCAGGTGGACTGTTTGTGATGCCATGCAAGAAGTTCGGCAACGGGACACACGTGGTGCTGATTGGCCATATCTGCTTAAGTAAGAGTGAAAATATTATGTAATTAGCACAAGTGAGAATAGTCGCACACAAGCCTTCTGATTGGCTATCCTTCGCTAGATCGCCCCAGTGCAAATGCGCTGAGTCAGGAATACTCAATCGGGCTAAGCTCGCTTTTGTGTCTTCCTTTCTCTCCTCCTCCAGAGCCATCTCATCAACCGTCACTTTTGACGCCCATTTGCAGCCGCCCTCTGTTCCTAATTCTCTCTCGTCTTTTCTCTTCTTCCCTTACTTTACTTACCTTTTTGGCGCCCGTTTGTCGCCTTAATACGCTTATTCTTCAGTGGATATTCAGTTTCTTTCTTCCATGTTCATACAGGCGTCCCAGGGCATTTAAATACTTTCGACCAGTCTAAGTTCAGCTTATCTCAATTTTCAGCGACAAGATGTCAACCAGAATCCAGCATGATTCGGTTATCGACGACGAGGATGAGTTCTGGTAAGTTGCTGTCCTTTCCACAACGTGTTTCTTTAAAAAAAAAAAAAAAAATTGACGTAATGCGATATGCTCACCATTATTGTTAATCTAGCCCGCTTTGCATTGAAGAGTTTGATCTCTCGGACAAGAATTTTAAGCCATGCCCTTGCGGTTACCAAGTACGTCGCATCCGGAAGCCCCTCAAGTGATTTGGCCATCCTTTCTCCTTAATACGGCCCGCGCAAGAATTTAAGAAACATTCTCCTTATTAACGTCGCTTTAGATATGCCAGTTTTGCTATAACAACATCAAAACCCATAGTGAGGAGGGTCGATGTCCCAACTGCAGACGCGTCTACGACGAGAACACAATACAATATAGAGTTCCTGACGCGGATGAGTAAGTCTCAAATCTCGGCTGGGAAAATCAGTTATTGGCACTAATATGCGATTTGAATTAGGCTCAAGGCAGATTTAGCATTGAAACACCGCAAAGCAGCTGCAGCAAAGAAAAAGGAACAAGAGAAGCGCGAAATCGAGGCTTCGAGCCGCAAGAATCTCGCCGGAGTTCGAGTTGTGCAGAAGAATCTTGTCTACGTCATTGGCCTCAACCCGACAATTAAAGATGAGAGTCAATTGTTGCAGACGTTACGAGGTGATCAGTATTTCGGTCAGTACGGGGAGATAGAAAAAATTGTCGTGAGCAAAGCGAAACCTGGAGGGAATCCCAACCAAGGAATCGGAGTGTACGTCACGTTTGCGAGAAAGAACGATGCCGCATCGTGTATTGCTGCTGTCGACGGTTCAGCAAACGGCGATCGAGTTCTAAGGTATGTTTTAATATTGAAATTCTGTCTGGCAACAAATAGTAATGGTTTTCAGGGCACAATACGGCACAACGAAATACTGCTCGTCCTTCCTTCGCAACGAACAGTGCAACAATAGAAACTGTACGTTTCTGCATGAGACCGGGGAAGACAGTGACAGCTTCAGCCGCCAAGACCTGTCTTCTATGAACACGATTTCCTCGCAGCGACCCCATCCAAGCTATCCTAATGCCTCAGCAACTCAACCTCGTGTACATCAACAGCCAAATCAATCCGGGTTGTCGAGTTTACTCCCAATACAACGGCAAGCCAATAGAGATGAAGGAAACCGACTGCCAAGTAACGACTTGCCCGCACTTCCCTCTTCGGCTAGTTGGGCAAATAAAGAAGCCCTTGCGCAACGGACAAGGCGATCGAGCACGGCCGCAAGTCGTGGTACACCGAGCCCGAAATCCGTAACATTAACTCTAGCCACGAAACCGGAGGAGTCCAGAACGTCTATGGAGAAGCGGCCGCAGCAGAACGCTGAAGGCTCGGGCCAACCTACGCCAACACCAACTGGCAGATCTAGCTCCGCACAATCTGATCCTACGTCACCCGGGAATGCACCTTTAGCGTCTCAGCACCGTGGTGTGGTTCTCGATAGTTTGGTAAAGGCGATTAATTCCCCAGATTTCCGATTCCAATTTTCACCAGCAGGTTTATCGACCGAGGAGCTTGCATTTATCGAGAACCACCCTTCTCTGATTGATCCATATGGCGGAGTTAAGCGTCGTGCCATGCGTGACAAGGCGGAACAAGAAAGGGTGAAACAAGAAACTGAAGCTAAATTGATGCTACAAACAAGTCAGCCTGAAGAGGAAGCACTTGAAGGTGGCAGTTCTCAGCTTGGTGGTGAACCAGAGGAGTCTCATTCCGGTCCCGGTGCTGCTAGACGCGGTGGCCGTGAACAACAAGCGATTCAACCTCCGTCCCAGCAGGCAACGGCTTCAAACTCTGCTGTGGGATCCCCAATTTCAGCTGGCCATCAGTTCCAAAACTTGAGCGTCAATGGACGTACTCTTACCCCGCTGCAACAACAGCAGCTTATGCTTCTCAAATCTACCAATAGCCAGCAAAACGGGTTGTTAGATCAGCTTCAAATTTCCTCAGCCAATGGCTATGATCATAATCCGCTCTCCAGGCCCAATGCGTTCCAGAATCAGATGCCGCCGATGGGCGCAATGTCGACTCATGCGCGGCAGTCTTCGCGGTTCTCGTTTGCGAATGAATCAAGTGCAAAAGGCTCTAGTCAGAGACTGCTCAATCAACAGGGTGCTGTAATGCAAGCTGTTCCCAACCCGATGGCGACTTCCAACGCACAACATGGTCTTGGCAACCACTATTTTACAAGTGGTGTCCAGGGACCTCCACCCGGCCTGAAAACTGCAGGAACTCCGCCCGTCAGCGGAGGTGGCATGTTCGCCCAAGGTCACGGGTTCACAAGCACGATGAACAATAACCTGGGACTAAATGCTAAACAAGACGGCAACGCTGATCTGATGCGCGAGCTTATACGTGCCCGCAGTGGCACAAGTGGTGGGGTAGTTCAGAGTCTGGAAGCATCAAAGCGTGAGTACATATCTCCTTTAATCCACCAGCACAGTACCCCTCCTCCCTTGGCTCCCGTTCCAGGCCTTCTCAACTCGTTCTATGGCCCTCAAGCCGGGTTCTATCAAGATCCGGGGCCACAGAAGCAGAAGAAAAGGGGGAAGAAGCACAGACATGCTAACACTTCCTCCGGTGGAGGTGGTGTAGTAGATCTTGCGGACCCGAGTATCTTGCAAGCGAGAATGCACCAAAACAGTGCGGCTGCTGTCGCTGGTCAGGGACTGTACGGGAGTCAGGGTCAAGGTGGGTACAATCACTCCAACATGGTTTTCAGTGGAGGTTTTGCCAGATGGTGATGGTTTTTCCGTGCTGCATGCTTTTATGCGTTCTTTTCCTTAGCGCTCCTGGTAATATCTTTCCTATGGATCTTTTCATGTCTACTGGACGTGTATGCTTTTTATTGCAACCCCGTTGTCTTAACGCAGCGTGTTTCCATGTGTTTCAGCAGTTGATTTGCTCTTGTGGTTGGTCTGGTTTTGTTTCCATTTTTTATTTACCCCTGGCGGCTCTTCATCTGAGCCCCAATGCAAAAATTTCCGGCTGGGGCGTTGGCATGGCGTGTCTGCATCTTTGCGGTGAGGTTGGTGGAAGGCGTCAACCTTTTTGCGCGATGTCTACTCTTCTCTGGGATATTCCAGGTCGTTGGTGCTTTCATGGCATCTCTTCATTTTTCACAGCAACCACCGGGCCTACTCGTGGGGTCATCGTGGACAATGTTTTCATGTACGTTAAACCTCCCTGCTCGGACGTGTATCCAAGTCTGGCGATATGTCGAAAGCAATTTTCTCACATTTATTCTTCATTAGACCTTATCCCCTCTTCCTATTCCCGCAATTGTGGGTGACTTCAGCCGTAGTGATGCACCCTACCCACCCAATGTATTTTTCCGGCGCAGCGTGTAGCCATGATGAAGATCTTTTGTCCCTTGTCATTGTTATTCGGCGGTCGCAGCATTGGAATCGATTCGGATTTTTCATTACACATGATATCAGTGAGGCTAATTGATCTTGATTAGTGGACGAAGAATTTCCGCCTTTAGCGCCTCCAAAGCCCGCAATGGATGCCTTCCGTGCACCTTCCAGGTCCCATGTTTCCTCAGAGTCGCCTGTATTCTCTATTAGATCCGGGACGCCATCAGTACCACCTGGTCTGCCACTTCCCCACGGTCATCCAGCAGCCGCACTGATCAAAGAGTCTGTTCTATCCTCAAGCCCGTCACCGGTGAAAAGCCATGCATCTATCATTGCCCCGCCTCCCGGGTTGACTCCCCCTCAGAGGTACAAGGAAACCATTGGCCCTAGGGGTGCTAATTCAGTCGCCTTCGAGTCGCCGTCCACCTCAAGGCCAAGTTCTGCCAACAATCCGGCGGAAGTGTCAACTGGCTCACCAAGAGCTAGGATTGTTGCATCTGCCACAGAGAAGACTCAGTCCCCTGCACCTCAAAAAACCAACAAACGAAGAAACGAAGAAACGCACGTGAAGGGTGGAAAAGGTTCCACCAAGGAATCCCACGGGAAGCCAAAGCTTATTAGGCTAGATATATCGTTCGCTGCACCAGCTCGGGAAACTGCCTCTCCTTCTCAGGGCTCTGCGCCATATCAGCTTCCTGTACTCCCGACATCAGTCACTGGTTCACGACCAAATACACCCGGAACATATCGCATATCTGACTCTCCCGCTCCCCGTCAGCCTAGAGTATTACGTGTGGTTGATACACCAAAATCAGAAACTCCACCACTGCAATCATCAAACACCACATTGGGCACAACCACAGCAGCAAAACAACGGTCTCGAAGACCTAGCATATCCTCTGTCAGTCGCCCGGCTACTCCTGCAGAAATCAGTTCTGAATATGACCTGTACACTTCTGCATCTGCATCTAGAGCCAATTCGCCACCACCAAGCAGAATTGGGTCCGCTCCTGTTCGTGCGATGTCAAAAAACCAAGTGAAAAGGCAACGGAAATTGAAGGCCGAGCAAGCTGAAGCGATGAAAGAAGAGGATATTGCTTCCACTCCTGTCGAAGACTCTGTACAAGCTCCTATCTTTGGCAGAAAACGGAAAACAAAGAAACCGTCCAAGCGAGGTACAGACGTTGCAGAAGATGGCCAAACGACGCCGTCTGTGTCAAACGAGGAACTGCCGGCAAAACCACGTGCATTGACAGCAACCAAACAAACGGAACCTGTCGCAAAGTATTCGCCTACTGCCGAGAAGATGGAACAGAGAAGAAAAACCCGTGAGTTTTGGCGCGCTAATAACACGCTGGAACAACTTCTGTTGGATTCTGAAGCACTGGGCATACCAATTAAAGACCTGTTTCTTGAGAGAACTGCGTCGCTTCCCGTTATTATTGCGCAGCTCTTTAAGTCAGGCCAATTGGATCTGCATATTCACTCACTTTTTAACCCGCCGAATCTCAACCAGCGCATGGACATGAAATGCACCGCCGAAGATTATGAATATTTGAAACGACCAATTGAATTGACCGAAGAGCACCGCAAAATGCTTCTTCGCGGAGAATCAGTCCGGATTAACGGCGGATCCGAACTTTTAAAACATAGGTGTCTTATTACTCCTAAAGGGTGTATCCTAAGACATCTATCTGCCGAAGAAGAGGATCATTATTTGGCCCTGGAAAGAAGTCTTACTTCCGCCATTGAATCTGGCCATGAATATCCAGCCTTCATAATTACCGAGCCGGATACTACCAACCGTGGCGGTGGACTGGACTCTCTGTTCGCAACGCCTGAAAAGTTCAATATTCGCTGGATCGATGACGAGGCCTCTCGAAGCGGCTTGATCACTGGTACAACGGAAGACTCGGTCATTGCGTCACAAACGTCCGTTCAAGCACCTACCACCACGCCGCCCAACGTCTTTTCCGCGCTCGAAGCAGACTCCGTTCGGTCCACCAGCTGGGCAATTCCCAGCAGCTCGGACGCAGTTGGGAGCACTCCACCTCCACGATCGTCGGCTACGACAAAGACCATCATCACCGGTACTATTTTCGGGCCCGATCTTGAAGAATTGATGAACGTACCCGATCAAGAACTACGTGCCATGATTGAAGCGGCTCAGCGCGAGCTTGAAATGTCGCGAAAGGAGGTGGATATCGTGGATAAAAAGGTCTCGGCGCTCGTGAAACGGAATAAGAAATTGGTACAGCAGGCGCTGGCGGCGGCCTTGGAGTTTGTGGCTTCTTCGGGCTCTAAAACCCCATCATAATCGAAAGCCGAGCTTATGATGACCCAGCTTATGTTCATGGTAGTCTGTTGGCTGTAGGATATGTGATGAATGATTCGTCTGCGTGGATTTTGTCTGGCATTTTTCATGGGATTACTTTTCTTTGATAACTCATTTCTCATGCTGCAATGTTTATGGATTCTGTCAGCTATTTGCTGTTTGTTTGGTATATTGACACTGTGTATGCTCTCTTACAATTCATGCATTCACATCGGCTGGCATGGTTGGTTTGATTTGGTTTTTTTTTTTTTTTTTCTCTCTGCTGGTTATAAGCATTCACAGTCTACCTTACCCATTGAGGTTACTGAGAGTATGTATTTGATATGGAATAATACTGGTGAAATGACACGAAATTGAGTTGCTAAACATGCGGTTGGCACAGGCGACAGTGTAACAGGTGTTGGAACACTAGATTGTTCTGTATTTGTAGGATGCTATTCTCTTTAGGCAAGCTTTAAGTTATTCCTTATGCTTCATTTGCATATATACATTTCCTAAAAACTCCAAGTCAAATAACCACCACAACACGCAAAAGTGACAAAAATTGGCCGGTCAGCTAAGTTATGGGTCAGCTGGCATTGCATCTGCACCCCTGTCTCTCTCAACTCATCAAGTGTCACCCTCTAAAATGCAGAAGCCAAAGAATTCTATCCTAGTTAGGTATTTTGGGTATCTGTTAACAGGCAGTCAACTATAGCACAAGGAACCACCAGGAAAAGACGTTTTGATTCAACTGAAAGCACAGGTATGGCAGCAATCAGGGAACCATATTATTGCTAGAAGGTCGACCCTATAAGCTCTTTAATCCGCCTTCAAACTCGGACACGTCATATTCGTTCGGATATGTTTCAATAATACGTTTCAGCTCCTTCTTCTGGGCAAGGAGCTCAGGAGTCATCTCTTCATAAACGTCTGTGAATAGCTCTTTTATAGCTGGTTTTTGCTCACGTTCTGCAGCTGCGAACTCTGTAAGAACAGCCTTGCGGAGCTGTTCTCGTGTCTCGCGCTCCAAATCCTCGTTCCAAATGCCCTTGTTCTCCATCCACTTGCGAAGTCGGGTAATAGGGTTGTCACGGCGCTTCCAGTCTTCGACTTCCACACGGGCACGATATGCAAAGCTGTCGTCACTGGTACTGTGGTGAGAGACACGGTAACTCATGGCTTCGATAAGAATTGGACGACCACCATCCTCTAGGGCCATTCGGCGAGCCTCCTTTGTTACTTCACGGACGGCAAAGATATCGTTGCCGTCAACACGGATGGTGTCAATACCGTATCCAACACCTCGACTAGCGATACCGTCGCCGCGGTACTGTTCCAGGGTCGGGGTAGAGATTGCATAACCGTTGTTTCGGCAAATGAAAACAACAGGACAGGATCTGGTTGCAGCGATGTTAAGAGCCGCATGGAAATCACCTTCACTCGCTGCACCTTCACCGAAGTAACAAGCCACGATCTGTTTCGGGACATTAGGATTCTGCAGAGATTTCAACTTTAAAACGTAGGCGGCACCTGAAGCATGAGGAATTTGGGTGGCTAAGGTAGAAGAGATAGTGTGCTGTTCGGAGTATGTTAGTCACATAAGCATGCGAAAGGACCAGCGAAGGACTGAATTACCGTTTTAACATTCTTTCCTCCATAGTGAACGGGCATATTACGACCCTTGCCATTATCATTTTTGTTCGCAAACAATTGGCTCATAAATTCTTTCAGTGAAAACCCTCGCTGCTGGAAGACACCTGTTTCGCGGTATTGCGCAAAAACGACATCATCTGGCGATAGCGCAGCGGCGGACCCTACGGCAATGCCTTCCTCCCCAGCCGAAACCTATGGACCTGGTCAGAAAGAATGCCAGCGAAGAACCCGATTGACAGACGCGCATACCATATAGAAGCTTAGACGACCTTGTCTCTGGGCCTCGAACATGATCGTGTCCATGATGTTGACTGGCGGAGAATCAAAAGGGTCAGCCATAAAAGTCACTACGATCAGGTTTAACCATTCCGGAAGGCAACCAACCCTGCAACATGTTTTTATACCATGTGAGAATTTCCTCGTCAGGGCAATCGGGGATCCTGCTCTTGTCCACTATTACACCATCGGAATCCATGACTCTGTACGTGGGAATGGCGGGCAGATCTGATGGTGTAACAAAAGCAAGATCAGTCGTGAATTTGCTGTTCACGGCTCCTGGAAACCGGACACTGTTCATGGTCAGCAATTATCCGATGTCCGTTGAGATTGAGACGGAAGTCAAGCATGCACGCACTGGTCGGATCCTGGTTTCTGTGAAACCGAAGATGCCCATCTTGCACCTCCCAATCGGGATCTAAAAGGAACGACAGCTCCCCTCGAGGACCGTAGACACTGGCGTAAGAGAGGCCGGGACATGGTTGTTATCTTCGACGGCTGGAATGGGGTCAATCCTCTCAACGCTTTCAGAGTGATACAGCTTTTTGGACGAGCAAAGGATGACGAAGGAGAGCAGTAAGTGGTGTTTCTCTCACACAGGTTTCGTCTTTTTGGTGGTGAAGAAACAGACGGTCAGTCTCGGCTGGCATCGGCCGAATCGCAGCTTTCGTCGCTTCTCATCTCTGGGTTACGTAATTGTGCCGCTGCCGACCGCCGCTTATCGATAAGGTCACGTGAATAATGGACTAGCCCAACTCTAGCCTAGTTTGACTTAGCGCCTTGGCTTAATGGTGATGGAGCAACGAAAGCTTGCTGGAGAGCAATTCCTCGACCATCGAGCTTCCTATCGCTCGCTACGAAATCAACGCCATCCGACCGTTTATATCTGGAAATGGCATCCAGATCCGTTTGGCGGAGCTTGCACTGGAGTGCGAAGCGCCGTCCAATTCCTTTAGAAGCTCCTTACCGTTGCTTTTCATGCTCCATCCGAGCTCAAACTCGCGAGCCTGGACAAAATCATCGCACCACTCATTTTGGATTTGAAACGATTCCCGAATCGGCAAAAGAATCTAGAGGTACGCTGAACTGTCTTAGTCCGTGGCTGGACGTATGCTAACATTCCCTTTCAGTTGGGGCTGTTTTTAGCTCTGTCGCCAATTCTTATGATACAATGAATGATCTCATGTCTCTTGGTATTCATCGTCTCTGGAAGGATCATTTCGTCCGATCACTAAACCCGGGTTCTCGCTACTCCCTGGATGGGCCTGAGCGCGAGAAAGGGTGGAACATTCTCGACATTGCGGGTGGAACTGGGGATATCGCGTTTCGCATGTTGGATCATGCTACAAATATCAACAATGATCACTCCTCACGCGTAACCGTCGCGGATATCAACCCCGACATGCTTGCAGAAGGCAAAAAGCGAAGCCTGGACACACCATATTATAACACAAATCGCCTATCGTTCATGGAGGCGAACGCGGAATCCATGCCTTCGATACCTGACAATTCGGTGGATTTATACACGGTTGCGTTTGGGATTCGAAATTTCACGAATAAACAAACTGCATTAGAAGAGGCCTTTCGAGTTCTGAAACCTGGCGGTGTTTTTGCATGTATGGAGTTTAGCAAGGTAACCGTGGGCCTCGTCGACGAGGTGTATAAGCGATGGAGTTTTGCAGCTATTCCTCTGATCGGGCAACTTGTAGCTGGGGACCGGGGCAGCTACCAGTACCTGGTCGAGAGTATTGAAAAATTTCCCAGCCAGGAAGAATTCCGGAGCATGATTCAGGCCGCCGGATTCATTACACCAGGCCAAGGATATGAGAATCTTACAATGGGTATCGCTGCCATCCACAAGGGCGTGAAACCATTGGGGAAATGATTTATTTTTACTTTTATTTTTTTATTTTTTCCAGGCCAACAGCATGGGATGTGCGGGCCGCTCGGCGATTCTTATATTTCAACGCTGTCACTTGGAGAGCTGCACCGCGGGAACACCCTCTTTTTTAAGTATAACATGGGCGAGCCCACATGATGCATCCCTTGCCCATACGAGATTGCCATGGTGCCAAGGGCTCACGTACTACTACCATCCTCCGAGGACGTTTTCCATCTTCCCTTGTGCCACAGACAGCCTTTGTATTAATATACTTATCCACGCAGACAATCGATTGTGGCGTGTTGATTCCACATCAAGCAATCCAAACCTGAAACTTCATATATTGTTGGCGCCGTGTCATGTCCGAGGTAAATGGTTTCGAATGCAGCACTAATTGATTCGTCAAACTTTCGTCAGCCACATCCAACACGTTTTATGCCGGACTATAGGATCGTTGTGCTAATGATTTATTTTCCGGGGATTTGCGGTTGAAACAAGGCTAAATTTGGTTTGTCTCGCAACACAACTTTGGGTAATCTCCCCATGCCTGAGCGCCTTTTGTGAGAATGTTGTGGCAAGGGACCAGAGCAACCTGGGCAACTTTAGTATGGTTCCTGGCCCTCAGCGTTCTGGATTAGACATCCCGGCAAAGAGAGTTTAAAGATTCCTCACCAGATAACCAAGGTCCCATAGCCCAAGGTCTCTTTCAGCAGCGGAAAGTGATGCGCGCGTTTCAGTCTTTCTCTTCCTTTCGTCCCTAGCCAGAGGATATATAAGAGTCATGTCGTGCGTTGTTCGTCGATTTGTCCCAACAATCTAACTAATAGATCGGATGCTAGAGATAAGTTACCCCGCCGTTGACTAATCAGGGTCCCCCCTCCCCAACTCCCGATCGGGAAGTGCCGCAGATCTTATCAATCTCCTTATCATTTTTTCTTCGCCTTCAACACAACAACTTCATCTCCTCCGCCTCCCCGCCACTCTCTGCCTCCAGGCCCTGCCGTCCTGCGTTTCACAGCGTATAGACATTGTCACACCTGTCGGTCGCATTACTAGCCTCCGTGTGCCCTTTGTTGAGGTTTTCTCGGCAAAAAAGGTGCTGTGTGGAACTTCGCTCAGACGCCATCACCATCACCATCTTCCAGACTCGGGCATCCAGCAAACTGCGCGAGATGGAGCGATAGTGAGGGTGCCGGTAAACGGCAAACGGCATCGGCAGGCATTTACGACTCTTCGTCTTATTTTTGCGAAGCATTTGCCTCGTTTATTGATCCATACGTACTTTTCTACAGCGGAGGATACTTCTTTGGTTATTGTTGCGTCTGGCGAGGCATTGCTGTCTCGCATACATATCATTTTGTCTTATATATATTCGAACTGGCCTGGATGATGACCTTTTCCGCTCTCGCTCGCAAACGCCGTCGGGAGCTTTCGCCTCCCTCCCCTCCCATCGTTCCCCAGAAACCATCCGCAATGATGATTCCTTCACTACCAATGACTCCGCCTGACCCCGACGCCGATCCAATCGCAAGGATCAAGTCGATCCCATCTTCCATGGACACTGTTGTCCATGTTCTCTCCACAGAACGGGCGGCGTTGGCAAACTTGGAGCGGTTATATACGACCGATAGATCTTCACGGGAGAATATGGGACGCGCGGTCGAACAAGTTGCAAGGACTATCATTATTGGAGGCAAACTGGTGATATGCGGAGTGGGGAAAAGCGGCAAGATTGGGGAAAAATTGGTCGCTACAATGAACAGCTTTGGCATTCAGAGTTGCTTTTTGCATCCAACAGAGGCTTTGCATGGGGATTTGGGTATGATTAAGCAGGTACGCCCACCAGTATTGGATGAATATGCCCACATCGCGGCAGAACCTGATTTGTTGGTGACTATAGAATGACACCCTTCTATTTATCACATTCTCGGGCACGACATCGGAGCTGTTAATGCTCCTTCCTCATATCCCGCGCACATTACCAGTGATTGCGATCACATCACATTTGCAGCCCTCCTCATGCGCTTTATTGCCTGACTCTGATATTCGTGAGACAATTTTACTTCCCGCTCCGGTGCATGAACGCGAGGAAGTCTCTTTTGGTGTCCCCGCTCCGATGACTTCAACGACTGTTGCATTGGCAGTGGGCGATGCGCTGGCTTTGGCAGTCGCTAGAAGGCTGCACACTGTCCCTGGACGGGGTCCTGCGGAAGTTTTCAAAAGCTTTCATCCTGGAGGGGCCATTGGGGCTGCGTTTGCATCTTCGTCTTCTTCCTCGTCTGTCTCCGCAACCTATCCAGGGGTTTCTCCACCATCCTCCACAAATTCTCCCTCGCCCATAGGACCAAATGGCATTTCTGACCGGTCAATGGGCATTTCTCTTGCATTTCAAATGTCGCACCAAAAGCGAATATCCGACATCGCCACTCCGCTATCTTCTATACCAGTTGTGCAATCATTTGAATCATCATCGCCAGTCACTGCCATTGCGGACGTCCTGGCCGCGGCGGTACGCTGTCCCGAGGCAAATTTCTGGGTTTTGGTGGCTCCGGATTGCATCATTCCCCCGACGCAACTCCGTCTTCTGGCAGATACTCGCGATCCTGGGATCAAGCCGTGCGAGTCCATTGATGGCAAGAGTTATATTGCCGTTAGGAAGAACTGGATTCGCGTTCCAGTATCGTCTTCCCTAGCGACTGCGCGGCAAATTCTCCACGACATGGATTCTTCAGACAAGGCCAGAAGCATCGCAGAGAAAACTCCGAATATACTTGGCAAAGGTCGTGTCATCGCGATTGTCGACGGAGAATCTGAACACGATGTGTGTGGCTTCGTTGAAGAGAAGGAGATCTGGCGCGATAATGTGTAACCATCCGCAGCAATTGTCTTCACCCTTTTTTGGGCAATTAGCGCCTCTACACGACGTTGTACAGAAGACGTAGAAACGACTTTCACGAATTGAATCGAGCATTCTGCTTTCGCATCTAGAGCATATGTATGTACCTACTAATTATCTCCACCATCTTAGCGTGAATATAGAAAAAAAAAATGTCCGCTCCTGTTTGCTCTACCTTTTATGGCACATTGCATTAGTGTCCCCCGTTTGGAATAGCCATTTGTGCTTTGGGTTCCCCGTATATGCGGACCTAACTGTTACGAACTAATCTACCCCGGAATCACACCTGAAGAAGGCGGGCATGACGTGGGAATCTACGCTTGACAACCCCAAAGCCGTTTTTTGCTTCCAAAAAAAGAAAAGATGGTGGTCAACATGGCATTTGCTGAACGAATAAAATGTGTATACGGAGAACCTTTTTAGGGAGAAGCCAATTTCGAATCTCCATGCCACATGCGAATGCGCCACCAGCAAGCAAGGCCGTTTGCCCGCGAGGGGTACTAACTAGTTATACCAATCTGGAGAGCAACAACTCGGCGGGGTAAACGATGGGATACGTAGTTACGTACCCAATTGTTCTCTTTCTACAAGGCTTTCTTTGGCTTTTGCCAGGGTTTATTCGTCACATTCGGACCTATATTCGACATAGGCGCCTTTTTTTTTTTCTTTCGGTTCAACGCTTCCTCGTAAGATCACGAACCCGACCGTGGTGACTAGTCTTTTCCCCGAGAGTAGTGTGGTTGATGAGCCAAGAGGGCGGTTTTGCAGCCAGTTAACTAGCCATGCACGACTGGAATGTTTTGTTGGGTTGGGTGTAACCCATAGCTGCGGCTTACATCTTTGTGATTCCTTGAAATATGACTTCGGATTGAGACCACCTCTCATGTATGGGTCCGGATAAATCTACACCCTCCTTGGATATATGTACACCCCTACTAGTCCTGATTAGGTTAGTGTAGCAAGTTATTGGATAAACATACACCCCACTAAGCCTAATTAGGTATAAAGGCTTGGCATTTTGGATAAACATACACCCCCTACCCCCTGAGCTCACACAACAAAGTCATGATAAAGCAGCCCCTCCATTCCATCACTACTGATCCTCCATGTGATCATTATTGCCCAACAAAGTGTCTTACAAGCTCCTAAATTGAGCAAAAATG